>WAAG01069265.1:0-40805 GCA_013390105.1 Tichodroma muraria | reverse complement strand
AAAAAAAAAAAAAAAGGTTAATACTAACCAGCAATATTTATCTCCTGATCTGTAAACACACTCATTAGATGCGGGTTAAAGGGCATTTTTTCTGGAATTAGGACAGCACAGCCAACAACATTTGGGGTTTGTGAAGTTCTTTTCAGGTCAGTCCTGAAGGCAGCATCGTCCTTTCTGCATCTGTGCACTGTTTATACTTCTGGGGCATTATCCTGTCAGCTCAGAGCCTGCTTGAATCCTGACAAAGACAAGGATTGGAGGCCAAAGGCTGGCTCTGAGTGTGTCTCTGCTCAGTGCTCTGCTCCAGTTCCCCAGCCAGAGCTCTGATGGCTCTTTTCCCATCAGCCTTGTAAAGAGCTCAGCTCAATCTGAACATGTCTGGTCTTGTAAATCTTTGTTATCTGATGTAGAGTTTACAGCAATGGATTTTCTCAAAGTAGTAAATATTATCTGAAGCAGCAATGGGCAGATATTTACTTTTGGAGTCAAAGGATGTGCAGCAAGGTATCTCCTTAGCACATCAGGGACAGTTTTTCTGCTTGTTGGGAACATGCCAACTGAGAAATACATTCTGAAGAAAACTGTGGGGTTCTCAGAGAGGGAGATAAAATATTGTACATACTGAAAAACAAGTGCAAGAATTCCTATCGAAGTGAAACTAGAAAAGATTAAATACAACAGAAAGGATCTCATGACAGTCTTTACCCTCTCTCTGCCATCTGTGCTCTGGGGCCTGACCATGACCTCACTGCAGCCAACACTTCCACAGACCTTGAACTCACATGATCTCAGTCACTAATTCTGTCCTGCTTACACGAGGTTCAAGTATCCCCAGCTGCAGTGGGAGCTCCCCTGGCACCAGGGCACAATGTTTTCCAGTTCAGGAAGAAGAAGAATGCAGGGGCAGATGTCCTACTCAGCACAAACTTGTCTTGGTTTCACTGTTACTCACTTACCACTTGACTATCTGCAATGATCCCAGACAGCTTTTATCTTCTCGGAGAATTTTTAGACTGAGGTCTGCAAAACCAGATTTAGCACATAGTTACAATCCTTATCACAACTCTTGGGCAAACACTGAAACTAAGCCAGTCCATCCTCCCTTTTTTGGATAAAAGCGTTATCTGAAGGTCCTTCCTGAGCAGAAATGTTGGGTTTCCACTGAGTCCCAGGTGGGCTGACACAAGCTTATTGCTGGGTTTACAAATGTCAAAGCTTTCCCCAGAAGCCCTGGGCTCTCACAGAAGAAAGGATGGAGTTACAACTTTATTACAAAACACCAGCAGCATCATCCTCTCCTCCCTCCTCTTCTCCATCCATTCTCGACCATTCCCTAACACCTTCCCTTCTGCACTCAGACTTCACCAACATCCATGGGAAATGATGGCCCAACGACTGTGCTCACAATAAACTTTCTGTGAAGCTTTTCCACACAGCTTTCTACCTGTGCTTCCAGGCATTCAGAATGGCAAAAGGCACATCTGTCCTACAGGTGAAAAGGGGGATTAATAACACCTTAGGACTCCACCAAGGGGCCCCGAAGACGTGAACAGGCCAGATGCTAACACCCCTCATCAAAAAGGGTCTGTCACTGGACAGACCTGACATTTGACCAGTGGCTTTTCGGGGTTAGGGGATCAAGAACCAATTTGGGATTTCCGTGCCCTCAAGCAAATCTACAAAGTACATGTGAACATGTTTTAGGGCAACTAATGTCGTAAGGGACAACATGGAAATGGACTGGAATGCATGGAGACATTTCACACTTTGAATGATCATAAAGATGTTCACAAATCAAAGCATCACTAATTCTTGGGATCATGTGACAAGAATTTGGTTCTGAAAGTTCTTTTTTCTCCTTAAAAGGTTCTGATTCCCAAAGCAAATATGAGATAGTTTTCATGGAAAAAACGCCAAATCCCAACAATGAAACTGTTTTAAACTGAAGGAGGGATGATTTAGATTAGACATAAGTAAAGTTTCTACAATGAGGCAGTGGTAAAACACTAGCACATGTCACCCAGAGAGAAGGGGGATGCTCCATTCCTGAAAATATTCAGGATCAGGTTGGATGGGGCTTGGAGCAACCTAGTCTACTGGAAGGTGTCCCAGCCCATGGCAGGGGGTTGGACTTGATGGTCCTTAAAAGGTCCCATTCAACCCAAACCATTCTACAATTCTATGAAAACCGACAAATCTAATTTCAGTCTCCCAATGAAAACTAAAAATGTGAACCTCATGGGTTCAAAGATCCAAAAGAAAATAAAACATTCCAATCAGAGTAAATTTTTAAAACATTTTAAGTCACTCTCCTGGCTCTGAGACCTGATTCATGGGGCTGACAATGTCAAGGAATGACTTTAAACCAAGAGGAACACCAACAGAGAAGCCAGGAGCTCCAGGTTGTTGTCTTCCATGCTCTCTATCAGAAGCTCTGTCTGCACCCAGATGGGAGAAGATCTGGGAATTTGTAGCCAACTCCCACCAAAGTGAACTCACACAGCCAGAAGATAACACAGTAAGGCAGATTATAGGTAAAATACAGTGAGTAGAAAGAAGCACTCAGCACAAACTGCAGGTGTTACCATCCAGATAGCGAGTGCCGTAGGAGCTCTCTGGGAACAGCCCCCTCATGTAGGTTATACAGGACACAGAGATAGCCAGGAGCCTTTTCACCAGCACCAGGGACTGCTGCTCTGTGGTGATGCTCTCAGGGAACAGCACAGCTTCCTGGAAAAGCACGGCAAGCCAGAAACAGCAATTTCTTAAGTGTAACACAGGTTATATTTAGAAACAAGTCTCAGCAGGTGGGAAGAGGGCAACTTAGAAATGTAATTTTAAGGTTTCTTTGGTGTTTAAGCTAGGCAGGGAAGACTGGTGTCTGAGGAGGGTGGATTAAATGATTTAAGGGTAGAGATCAACAGATCTGTCATCATTACTCAAATGCAGAGTGCACTGGTTGGATGCGCCCTCCCCTTTGTCACATTCCCACCCCCCTCCAGTGCACCAATGCTGGCACTTTGATCGGACAGCCACCCCCCAAAAAAGGTGTGCAGTTTCAACTGTGGAGTCACACAAGTGCCAGGGCTGGTGTGGCAACCACTGCTGTACCAAAGGCTGATGTTTTGAGCTCCGACAGCAGCCCGAGTTGCCAACAGAGTGATTTTAACTCCAAGCTGTAAAACAGCACCTGGAGCTACGGTAAATACACACTGTGTGATGCCAACATGAACAATGCAGTGGACACTACACTAAATTTAGTTCTTCTATTACTTTATTGCTGTTCTTCCTGCTACTAAAGCTCTGTGCACACCTAATGAGCCTACATTTATTGAGTCAAATCATGTCAGAGCTCCACACTGCCTCTCACTGAATTGGAATTAAGAACAGTGCAGACAACAGAAAGTATTCCCACCTCCACAGGTACAGGTGTGCTAGGTCCCAAACAGAGAGCTAAGATCGTCTGCACCACCATATTTTAGTTTTTTACCTTAGAGGGCTTTTTCTTTTGCTTGAGTAGCTGCTGAGCAGCCATCCTGTATTTCAAAGACCTGCCTTCCCCTGGTAACTAAACCCTGAAAAATAAAGAAGGCATGAGACACGTAGAAAACACAGTTACTGCTATTTCTCATCTACATTAAAGTAATGATGAGATTCCTCAGAGTTTGAAAGCTAATTGCCAGGCAGAACAGTAAAGCAAAGCAAACCAAGGGTACTCCATGGCATTGAGCCTGCAGAGCATGAAAACTCCTGCTCACTGGTAAAGGACCAATAGTATTTGAAATTCAGGGCCACAACTGCACTTGGTGTCAGCCAGTGTCACTTCAGAATGCATTTCTCATATTCCACACCACAAATGTTAATTCCCACCACCATTAGAAAGTGTGATGGGGGAATGGGAAAGAACTGGAGGTCTGCCAATAGCAGTTAATATTTTAGCAAGGGTAAGCAGGAAACGTGCTAACATCGGTCTTGGCTGGAATAAGGGAGTGATTCTCCTGGAACACCTTGAAAGGTAAAAAAAAAAAAAAAGGGAGAGGCCAAATTGTTTCAGTTAGAGAAGCCTGGATCGAAGAGGAAAATACTCATTTTACCAGAATGGAGAGGTGATTGATACAAGCAATAATGCTGGATATTCCACGTTTCTCACTTGAGTGAGGTGCCTGATTTAGCACCATCTGACAATCCTGATTAAAAACTTCCATTAGCTGGAATTAACAAGGCCTGCGTTAACTGGTTTGAAAAATGACTTGCTGGGAGATCTCCACATCTCATCGTAAATGGGGGATGTTAATGAAAGGAAACACCACACACAGGTCCCAGAGGGACGCTGCCGTGTCCACAGCCAGTCGACTTCCCCAGTAACAATTACAGTAATAGCACAAACACGGTGGGGTGATTTAACTCCTGACCTAATGCAGCCTTTTATTAACTCAGCTGATCCAGCCTTGTTCTGCATTTTCACCTTTTGTGCTTTTTTTTCTTTCCTGTGGAAGCCTCATTTTCATTTGTTGGCAGTCATTAAAACATGTTGATTGGAACATGGTGACAGCTTTTATGCTAAATTTAGTGCTTCATTTAGTAATGAGGACAGATTACAGCTATAAAAGTATATTTAAACAAATACACACCTGCAAAATTTTTAACATGTTAAATATTTTAGCAAAGCAGCTTTTTTTTTACCCAGGCACTGTGAGCAGGACTGGAATGCAATCAAAGCAAAGGTGTTATAATTACAACGTCAGGTTATTAACTAAATAAAGCTGATTTAGGTAAAACAAAGATATAAGAAAAGATGTTTTATAAACCGTACCACATTTATATTGATTTACCGAGGAGGAAACATCACCAGACCAAGCTGACCCATTACGGCCCAGCTGTTCAGGTACAAGGTACAAGACTTTGGCATCAGTATCTCACCAGGGCTGGAAGGCCAGAAGTTGCCCTGGAACTCCAACACTCCCCCACTCTGTAGCCACCTTATCACCAAATACCAACAAATTAGCATTAAAAGGGGAAAAAAAAAAATAATCTCGTCCTCAGGAACCCACTGCTCCCCAACACCCTCAACCCTGCACCCCCTCACTCTGCCCCTTGTGCCTGATGTTGGAACCACGAGGCACTACAGCCCTTAAAAAACCAGCCATGGCTCCAAAGATGGGTTCGCTTTTTGGGGGGAGATTCCTGGGGGGTTTTGACTGGAAGCCCAGGCCCGGCCGGGGCCCACACGGGGCCGGGTCCTCCCCTCACGCAGCAGCACCGCGAGGATCCCCTGAGCCCCGAGCGGGCGGCGGCGCGGGAGCCGCGGGGCGCTGAGGGGCCCTGAGGCGCGGGGGAAGCCCCAGAGGCAGACGCCGGTTCCCGGGGGGCCCCCCGCGGTACTTGGGGTCCCCTGAGGGCTGGGAAGCGCTGTGAGGTACGGGCGGTCCCCCTGCGGCACTGAGGGGTCCCTCAGGCGCTCCGGGCCCCCTGAGGCGCCCTGTAAGGAGCTCCCTGAGGACACTGGGGGAGTCCTCCTGAGGCGCGGGAGACCCGCGGGCGCCGAGAGCTCCCCCAGGAGCCCTCAGCGGAGCCCCGGCCCGCCCCAGTCCAGACGGGCGCTCCCCCTACCTCCGCCCCGGCCCCGCGGGCTCCTTTGGCCGCGGCGCCGCCTGACCCCCGGGCGTGGCCGGTGCTGAGGGCGGCCGGAGGCGGGGGTGGCCCAACCCTTGAGGCGGAGCCTTGACCGTGCCCTGCTCCTGGCCCTGTTCCTGGATTGTCGCCTCTCCCTGTTCCTATGGCTATCCCTGCCCTTGCTCTGCCCCTGTACCTGGTCCTATCCCCATCGCTGTCGTTGTCCCTGGCCCCGTCCTTGGTTCTGTATCTGTTCCTGTCCCTATCCCTGCTTCCCTGTCCCAGGAATTCAGGCAGGACAAGGTCCTGCAAAAGCACGGCCATGGCAGGGGCAGTAGTGTGGTACCATACCTGTTTAAAATCACTTTACAGTAAAATGCTGGGTTTATTAGTAGTATATAACCCCAAAGGAGGTGCAATTTTAAGTTACGCAAATCCACATTCTTCGAATACTCTGGTACGTTTCTAGGGAAAGGGAGATTTGGTATCATCCCAAATCAAAGGCATCCGGGAATTCACAAGGAGCAGAGTATTTTGGAGCCCGTGTCATTACCTAGGCAAGGATGATGGGTTCTCTATTTCACTAGCATCTTATTTACAGAATAATCTGCCTAAACTAATTCTTCCCATCTCCAGGCAATTTGTTTTCCTTCAGATATGGAAACATATTTTTTCCTTTTCATCTCTACTCCAAGGAATCCAGGGGGATGCTGGTGAGAGTACATCCCTCCCTTCCCAGTTCTCCCAGCTCTGGAAATGCCAGTCTGTCCAGGTATGATGGTTTGCCCAGCTGATAGGGGAGAACACAGTGTTTTTTGAGTACTTGTGTTTTTCCAGGCCATTTTCTGATCTCTTTCCAAAGACCTTTTCCCTAGTTCAGTTAACAACAGCTGCTGCAAAGCTCCTCCCTGAGGGAGGAGAGAAGACCTCATTGATTTTTCAAGAATAACTTCACAGTGCTCAAACAAGCCAGGACTGGTGCTGTCCAGGGAGGAAGGGTCTGCAGGTAAGAGCTGTAGGTGTGACCTCAGGGGCTTTGCTGGATCACGTTTGCCTGTCACTTGCCCTGGTGGAGGTCCACTGCCACCTGCAAGCTGTGGCAATCAGGTCACTTTCTGCCTTGGGACAGGTGCCAAATGCTGGGCATTAAAGGAGTCAACATGACCGTGGGGCAGGAGCAACAGGCCAGCATGAAGGAAAAACAAGTGTTAGAAGATCTGGAAATGCACCTTGCAAGAGGAGAAACGGAGGCCCTCTTCCGAGAGCAGCCTGAGACTGGGAACCAGTACTTGGAAGACACTTTGCTTCGGAGTTACTTGAAAACACACCTTCCTCCCAAGGTCTGTTTGTGTTTCTGTGTGTACCCACCACGACTCTGCCGAGTCACTGCTTCAGACTCTGAACTGAACGTTTGTCTGAGCCTCTTTGTGCCTCTGAGTGTTTAACTAGAGGGAATTTATCAGCATTCCTTAAAACTTGTGTTTGAGGGCAGGAGTGACAAACACTGCCAGGACACACACAGCAAGTGGCTCAGTGGGCTCCTGGGACTGGTCTGGGTGTTGCAATGCTGTTTTGGGATTGTCAGTGTGGGCATTTGTTGTCTGGTCATGTAGAGAAAGGAATTTCTGAGAGAGGAATCAAACTAAGATGCTTCCAAACTCTGCTTTGTTCTACCACCTCTCTTCCCGGGGAAAGAGGGGTTTTAAGGAAAATTCCTAAGGACTGGGGCTCAGGTGGTTCTCAGGTGGAAAGGCCCCTTGGGGTTTGCTTGTTCTCAGCACAGATCAGTGGCATTTCTGGGTTCATTTTTCATCCAGGAAAGGCTCTGTATGGATTTCAGGGGTGCAGACGGGGGGGTGAGGCTCCAAGCTCTGGATGTCTGTGCTGTGAGCTCCAGTCCTACAGGAATCCCTGGGAGGAGATGGCTCACCTCTCTGCCTGACCTCTGCCATCACCCCAAGAGCCACAAGTGCTTCCCATTTTACAGGGAGCAATTTTCATGGAGCAGAGTGTGACCTCTCTCCATGATTTATTCCAGCAGAAGCAATGCCATAACTTCTAAAGCCACCAGGTGAGCAGAGGGCAGGGGACCTGGCTTTCAGTGAGGCTCCCACTTCCCCTGCTTGCTCTCCAGGTCTGTGGGGCCTGGCAGACACAGCATGGGAAGACTGTGGTGGCAGTTTTGGGAGCTTGTCACAATCCTACCAAAAGAGAGGAATGAGGCCTCCATAAGCACCACTGTGGCCTTCTTGGCAGAAGAGAAGACAGGAAAGGAGAATGCCTTTGGTAACCACGAAGATCCTGCTCCTAATCTGCACCTTCGGACAAAGTGTGATTCATGTCTCCCAGAGAATAAAAGGATCAGTACAAGGCTGCTTCCACTCCTTTCCCAAACTGAGAAGAGTGGCTCCAAAATCTCCCAGAGAACCGGGAGCAGCATCTTCCTTTCGTTTCTGCACTCGGTCCCAGCGGGGCAGTGTTGCCTCACTGCTGGGAAGGAGAGCCCGGGCTGCTGCCTGCAGCACGGAGCCTGCTCCCCACGGGACCACCCTCCTCACCAGGACAGCAGCAACCCCTGAAGCTTTGAGTGTCCCACCGAAGCTGAAGACTTATTCCTCTTGTGCTACTCCGTGTCAAACACAGAAATTTTCTTGAAATGGCACAAAAATTTTCTTTCTCTGTTTGAAGGTGATTTAAGGAGAAGACAGAATTAAGCACCTGCTTTTTCTGGGTGGTGTTGTGAAGAGGGATCTATCAGGATTTGCTGCCCTGAAAATACATCCTTTAATATAAAGGATATCTATTTGCACTCCTAATGTGCATTAAATTGCACATTTCACATGTCTTCATGCTTGGGACATCAAAGGACAGATTAGGGTAAATGAGACCACCCAGCAGCCTCAGCCCTGACCCAAATGATTTTGTCCTCTCCACATCCCAGTGTTCATTCTTTGGAGCACCGAGGCTGCTGTGTGTGACATTCAGCAGTCACGAGTGTAGGAGTTTTGATTTTTTTCTTTCACCTTGGAAATAAACACTTTTTTTTTTTGGCAACTCAGTGGTTTGTCAGGCTGTCTGTGGTCAGGGCATGAGCTCCCAGTGAGGCAGTTGGGGGGTTTTAGGAAATATGGATGATGGTGAGGGGATTGTTGTGTGGGTTCCTTGTATGAACTCAGACCAAGAGATCTGCTTGGTAGATTCAGTTCTTCTGCCCACAAAAACCCACCGGGTCAACAGTTCAAAGATTCTTGTGTTTCAGTAAAGCCCATGAACTTTAGATTCCTGGGTTATGCCTCAAAAACAGCCTTTGAATTGTTGTCAAGCCGAGATAAACATAGGAGGTGCACGCCCATGGCAAATACGGGTGTAGCATGAGCTGGAGCAGCTGACAGGCTCTCGTGCATGGTTTTGGCTTGTTTTGGGATTTTTAATGCTCTTTCACTGTTCAGCTGAAGGAAAACTGGCTGGTCTGAGGATGGAGACTTCCAGAGTGGCACCTGGACAATGTGTGTTTGATCCTCATCACATATGTGGAATGACAGAGGAAGGAATCTATCACACAGGATGTAGATTAATGGAAGATCAGTACAGGGGCAGGCAGGGAAAGGAAAAAGCCATGTTTGTATTTCATCAACAGGAAATTAATGGGGTTTATAACTGCACAATTTTGAGTGCAGCAATTATGTCATTTGCCTCCTTCATTGTTTTATTGGGGAGGGAACAAACATCTCTGGAGAGGCAGAGAACAGCAAAAATATTCCTCTCATGGAAGCAAATCAGGTGTTGCTTTGACCCCCAACACAGTCTTGGATGTGTTTAGGCCAATGAGGTCCAACAGGTCTGGAGGTTGGGTCCTCCTTGCCTGATTTTAATTATCTAATATTCAGATTATTTAAATCTGGATAACTTCACTTGTCTTTGCTCATAAACATGGAAGAGAACTTGCAAAAGGCAATTGCTGTCACCCTGAAATAGGGATCTGAGGGGGTTGGAACGAATCACTCCTCTGTGAGTGCTGGTTTCCCTCCATTGGCTATGGACATATTACGCCATCCAGGTTAGCAATGCCTAGCAGAAAGGAGGGCAGGTGAATCCTTCAGGAAGCTGGGTGCAGGGTGGGAGTTTGAATCTAGACATGTTGTGTGCCAGGCTGAAGTTGATAAGACTGCTCCATCCTTCCTTTCCTAATCTGACAGGCAGGTAGCTGCTGAGCCCAGAGGAAGTTTTCCTGTACAGATGAAAGCATTCCGTTTTTGGCAGCCCTTCCCCTGGCATTTTTCTCCAGCAGTAAATCATGGAGGGGCTGAGGGACCTCTGGAGACTGTCTTGTCCAACCCGCCTGCTTGTGTGCATCTGTGTCATTCTCAGCCGTGACACTGAAGTGCTTCTATCTTTTGTGAAACCTGGACACACTGCCAAAAGTAACTTGAAAAAATGGTTTTGAGGGAAAAAAGAGAAAAAGTGACAGCGGAGCACAGCTGTGCCAGCAGAGGCTGGGGGAGCTGTCATGCTGTGTTAGGGAATGCAGGAATGGAAGGAACAAGTGGCAAGAGACCACTGGCACTACAGGACAAGATGGTCAGTCCTCTGCCCTTGTAGCTGGGACTGAGGCTGGGAGTGCTGAAGGGCTCTCCTTGTTGCTCCACAGGTCCTGGAGGAGGTGCATCAGGACCTGGAGAGGTTTGGATACTGCCTGCTGACCAAGATCCGACCTCTGAGCTGGGAATGTGAGCTGAACCCCCCCGTGTTCCAGCAGTACGATGCCTGGGGGCAGCGCGTGGATCACATCCACACCTGCTCGGCGTGGAGGAGGATGAAGGAGATTTCAGCAGAAGAAGGGCTGATTGCTGAGGCCTATGAGAGAAGATACTCCAACTGGAGGTAACCGGGGGAAATTGGGAATGACTCAGTGCCTTCCTGATTATTCTTAGCAAGGTTTATTCAGCATTTTGCAGGACTGAGCTGGTTGTGTAACCAGTAGCAGATGCTGCACGGACACCACCACACCTCCCGCTGTCCCCAGCAGCTCTGTCTGTCCACTGCAATGTTCCACCTCACCAATGATAAGCCATAACTAATGGCCCACACTTGATCATAATATTCTTTGATGTCACCTTCCTGATTGTGGGGCCTGGCAGTTCCCTGCACCACTCCAGCTTTGTGTGTGTCAGTTGTAATGCAGCTAAAGATGTGGGATTTCACTTGCAGGTTTTTTGTATTCCAGACCATGGAGACAGCCCCACATTTCTTATTGTTAAAAACTGCACAAGCTGGCCTGGTGCTGGCTGTCCCACTGGGACTGGGAAACTCTGCTGCTCCTCTTCCCTCTTCCTGGCTGGAACAGTTTTTGCTCTCTCAGAAATGAGTGGTCTGATCCTCACCCGTTCTGGCTGTAATTTTTCCTCTCTTCCCAGTTGAGATATTTTATCCTCCTGCTATTGCACTGCTATGTAACCCATCTGTTTTCCCTCTGTCTCTCCCTCTCCCAGCCGCCTGTACCAGGCTGTCAAATTGTACTTGTTCTCAAGCTCCTCTGGAGGTTTCAGCTGTCCGCTGGCCATGACTGATGGGGCAGCCAAAGTCATTGAGGTATGAGCTTGGCTGGTCCCTGAGGGCACAGTCCACATCCTGGCACTACTGGTTAGAGGCAGGAGCACTGGCCAAGGATGGAGGAGCACTGATCCATCTGGTTCTGGGCACAGCCCTTCCTTGCTCTGTGACTCAGCTCTGTCTCCCACTGCCTTTCTCCATCAGGGACAGAGCCTTTGTGCCCATGCCAGCTTTTATATTCACTGGCAGCACTGTGTTCAATAAGGCCTTTGCTGCACATGGCACCTGTGGCACTGCAGGTAGCTGGAAAGGTGTCCCAAGTGGAAGTGTCCAAGGCCAGGTTGGACAGGGCTTGGAGCAGTCTAATATAGTAGAAGGTGTCTCTGCCCATGGCGGGGGGTGGGCCTGGATGAGCTTTAAGACCCCTTGCAACCCAAACCATTCTGTGTTTCTATGGTCCTATGACATGTTTTTACTACAAGATAATTTGTTTTCCCATTTTTATATGGAGTGGCAGTCAGATATAGTAGGCGTGATCCATACCTGATGTAAATTCACCAAACCGCCAAGATTTTACCAGTTGGAACATTTGGCTCTGCATCTTAGTGACCCCCTTTGCATTGCCTCAGTGGCTACGTAGGATTCAGAGGAAAATATCCTTTAGGTAGCCAACCCTGGGCATTTTAATTCACCAAAACTTAAAGCAGCACAAGGCAGTTCCCTCTTCCCTGCAGCTCTCTGGGTGCTGGTGACATCCAGCATACGTGAACCTGGCACGGGGGCTGTTTGAGACCTCTCTCTCCAGAAATCCAAAGGGATAGGGATGCTCAGCACCTTCTATCTGCACAGTGCTGCAGCAGCTGGTGGGAGCTGGGCTGGCTCACAGGCTCTCAGCAGCACCTGCAGATGCTCTGCAGTGCAGGACACACACTTGGCTTCCAGACTGGCCTGTCTGAGCCCTGAACACACCAGTTAAGGCAACTGTGTAATATCAGCTATTGTGTAATGATCATCTCAGTTTGTTTTCCCTCCCCTCAAACAGTCCCTGGGTGTTCCTGGATCTCTAAAAAATGCTTTTGACCGTCTGACATCCCGTGACCCTGAGAAGTTCTGGACCTCTGGCCAGTGGATGACTGAGCGAAGGGGTGGCTCAGATGTTGGTACGTGCTCTGGGGTGGGAACAGATGTGGCAGTGAGAACTGAACATGAAGGATGTGGGGAACCTAAAAAGCCAGGGAGCTGGTTCAGGACTTCAGCAGAAATCATCCAAATCCTCTGCATAGCTCTGCTTTTTAACCAACAAAAGACCCAATCTCTGTCCTCTTGTGTACACAGAGCCCTTTGTGTTCTTGGCTGTGGTAACCTCTAAAGAACTGGAGGCACTGGATTATACAAACTGCATTTCTTATAGAGGGTCAATGAAAGAGATTAATAGCTAAGCCATGCTCCATCTTCATGGCAAGAAGTGCCTTAAAGGGACTGCAGCTTATGCTGTAAAATCAGCATTAATTGACACAGAAGTTCCCATAAGACCAGGAAATTTTCTCCTCTTTTTCAGCAAACGGCACCGAGACTGTGGCCAGGAGGCAGCCGGATGGCACCTATCGTCTGTATGGATTTAAGTGGTTCACATCAGCAGCTGATTCTGATGTGACATTAACCCTGGCCAGGATAGCAGATGCTGAAGGACGGGTAAACCAGTTGTGTTGGATGGGGAACAGGGGAAGGAGCAGGGGAATTCTTTTTCTTCCTTGTTGAAAGAATGAAATCCTCTCTGTGTGCCTTGCAGTGTACCCAGGGCTCCAGAGGCCTGTCCCTGTTCTTCCTGAGGGTTCGGGATGAGGAGGGGAAGCTGAACAGCATCCAGGTGCAAAGGCTAAAGGACAAGCTGGGCACGAGGCAGATGGCAACAGCAGAGCTGTGGCTGCAAGGAGCCAGAGCAGAGCTGGTGTGTAAGAGTTCCCCTGCCCTGGGGACTGGTCTGCCCTGGCCTGGCACTCACTCCTGGGGCTTTCAGCAGAGATTCCAACTGAAAAAGTTCCTCTCTTTTACCTCCGTGTCTTGGCTGTCCACATCACAGAACAATTTACTGGTGGGGCTCTGTGTGGGGCAGAGTTGAGAAGAGTGTGAGAGAAGACAACAAAAAAACCCCAAACTATTTTAGGCTGGTCATTCCTCTAATCCTGGTTCCTGAGCCAGCTGAGGGACAGTTTGTGTAGTGTGCAGGTAGGAACAAGCTGCAGGGACCAGAACTGATCATGCTGACACAGTCTCCAAAAGCCATTTCCCTGGTCATAGCAACAGAATCCCAGGATAGGTTGGGCTGGAAGGGACCTCAAAGCTCATCTCATTTCACCCCTTGCCATGGGCAGGGACACCTTCCACAAGACCAGGTTTCTCCAAGTCCCATCCAACCTGGCCTGGGACCCTTCCAGGGATCAGAGGCAGCCACATCACACCACAGACTTGGCTAAAATGAGACAAATGTATTTTAAAGCAAGCAGGTCTCTGAGTGCCTGAGGGCAGACAAGGACAGAGTGGACAGCCCGTGTCCATGTGTCTGTTGACACCATTTTCATTCCCATGTCCATCCCTATCCAAGGTGTGTGAAAGGCTCATGCCAGCCCTTGTTCCTTGCAGATCTCTGCAGAGGGTCGTGGAGTGGCTGCCATCTCCAACATGCTGAACATCACTCGGATCCACAATGTCATTGGTGCCGTGGCTTCCATGAGAAGGTGAAGGCAGCATGGATACCCCCAGGGCTGAAGGAGCCCCCCCAGGCTGAAGGAGCAGCTGGTCAGGACAAGGGAGCTTTGCAGTGCTTGGCACTGCAGCCGAGTGTCCCCTTCGTGGGACAGGCCTGGAGCCAGCAGTGCTGGGGCAGGGTGGCCTGTGGGTGGGTGGCCTGTACAGGTGTGGTACAGCTGAGCAGGGTTCTTATAGTGGAGGGGACTAGAAGGGAATGCTCAAAAGTGGAAAGTTGTTGGTGTAAGTGTTCCCTGTGTGTGCTCCCTCCAGGATGATCAGTCTGAGCAGGGACTACGCCTGCAAGCGTGTGGCCTTCGGGAAGCTCCTCAAGGACCATCCCCTGCACGTGCAGACGATAGCCCGGATGGAGGTGAGGCTTTTGGGAGCCAAGCTGGACCTGTTGGGAAGGAAAGAGGGTAGAGATCCTGTGCTGTTAGTGAGCACAGCCAGCCTGCCTGCTCTCAGATTTAGGAGACCATTCCTGCTACAGCAAGGTGGATGCAGCAAGGGAATTATTGTACTCTAGTGGGATTTGATCTGATTACAGACCTAACTCCTCTGCTGGACTTCAGATTATCCTAAACAATTACCTGTGAGTTTCCCTGAGAGAAAGGAGTGCCCTTACTACAATAAGCCATGACCTCTGAAGTTGGGTGTTTGCCTCAGAATCCAGGCCTGACACCACAGTCACGTGACTCTTGTCCAAGACTGGTATGGATTTATCCAACTTCCCTGGGAGCTCCTGCACCAGGAGATGGGCTGTAAACAGTATTTAAAAATTCTCTCTCTATTTAAAAAGGTGGGGGAAAGTGGTCATCATCTGTCAAACACGACTCCAGACTCCAGCACCTCATTGCCTGTGGCCAGAACTCCCCCTCTGAAAGGAAGGGCAAGATCCTATATAGTCCTACAACACAGAGCTCCGTACCCTGATGCTTCCCAAATCAAAACTTGCCAGGGAAGTAAGCTACTCAGGAGGAAATCTGTTACATACCTTGCAGCTCCTGGTGCTCAGAGGTTGACCATCATCTCACATTCCTTACCTTTTGAAAGGATGTGGATTTGGTTCCTGGATGCCTTTTGGGAGCTTTGTCAAGGCTCAAGTAGGCCTGATGGAATGCATTGCTCCTTTACTACATCACAGTGTCCAAGAGTGGCAGAGAACCTTTAATATTCCATACTTTGTGCCTTGGCTGCTCAGAGGTTTCTGAAGCTGTGGGTCTGAGCAGGCAGGGGTGGCATTTTACCCTGGAGGCAATTTCATGCCTGGAGTCCTGGAGTCAGCAGAGTCCAAGATCCTGCAGGTGAGTCCCCCTGTCCTCTGCTCACAGGTGCAGGTGAGAGGGGCGTTCCTGCTGCTTATGGAGATCGTTCGCCTGCTGGGCCTGGCTGAAACCAACCTGGCGAGTGAGCAGGAGCAGCTGCTGCTGAGGCTGCTCATCCCAGTGGCCAAACTGTACACAGGGAAGCAGGTATGGAACAGATTGATTAGCCAGAGTGGGAATGTTGGCAACCACAGAGCTGGGAAGAGGAGTGAGTGAGAGAGCAGTGAGAGCAGGGGATACCTGCAGGACCTGCCGCAGTTCCTGCTCTGGAGGCTGCTGCTTCTGCAGGTCCTTTCTCAGTGTCACTCAGGCTTCATTCCCATCTGCTCCTCCTGCAGGTAATGACCAACCTGCCTCAGGAGATGAGCAGGAGCCAGTCAGCCCATCCCAGCAGGAGCTGCTGTGTGGTGTGGGAGGCTGGATTTTCCCCTCAGGCACTGTGGATCATGCCAGCTCTCTGCATTTTGCAGGCCTCCGCCGTGGCTGTTGAGGCGATGGAGAGTTTTGGGGGCCAAGGTTACATGGAGGACACAGGCTTGCCAGTCATACTCCGGGATACTCTGGTAAGAGGGTGGCAGGAGAAGGTCCTGTGTGTCACCAAGTCCCCTGCACAGCACTCTGGTTCCCTGCTAAAGACACACAGAGAGCACAGCTCTCCCAGGCTCACTCCAGGTGTGGCAGCTCTTCCCTCACTGCCTTCCTGCTGAGCCCAGTTGGTCCCAGGGAAGGACAGGAAGTGTTCCTGGTGCTGAGGCTGTTCCCTAGCAGTGAGCTGGGCTCCACTGCTCCCTTCCACTTGCTGTGAGACAAGACATCTCTGGAGATATCCTCTGTATCCCTTACTTCTGCCCTGTGTCTTTGTTCTCTCACACTCCCCTTCTTTGCTGCAGTCACTGCAAAGGCTCCCTCATGCTCTTCCACAGTGTCCTTTTCCCCACAGGTGCTGTCCATATGGGAGGGAACAACAAATATCCTGTCCCTGGATGTGCTGCGATCCCTCGCCAAGAGCCAAGGGCAGGTGATGGCTGTGTTCCTGTCCACAGTGCAGGTGAGCCCACAGCTGCAGCCCTGCTCAGCCTGATCCACCATCTTTGGCAGAGCCTTCTTTGGGCTTTGTGCTCCTGGCTGAGGCTGGCAGGCAACAGGCCCAAACTGAAAGCTTTAGACAAGTATTCCAACAATTGGAATTGTGTCTTACAATTCTGCTCCTTAAATAGCTCTTCCAAAACAGGATGCAGGCAGTGCTCATCCTGGGATCCTTGTGTGCAGATGCTTTCAGCTCAGCAGTGGGGAGCTTGGCACTGTCAGAGTTCCTCAAGACAGGTACCAAAATAAGTGTATTTTTAACATGACTCACCTTCCTGAATCCAAAGTAATTTTGTGGGTTTGTTTCTTAACTGGAAAATCACCACAGGACTGCTGAATATTGAACCTCATTAGGACTATCTACTGCATTATGACTTTCTATTTTTATTCCCTGAAAAGATGGAAAAAGCCAAAGGAATTCCATTTCTGCCTCTTTGGATTTGCTGTTCTCTGGCTCTTCTTTTAAAGCTGCTCAGGTGACAGGAGTTCAAAGCAGCTCAGAGTTTCATGAAGGTGAAGGAGCATCACCTGGCTTGGTGCATCCCAAAATGGGAGACAGGAGGCAGGATCAGAGGGTGTTGTCTCAGATGTGACATTATTAATCCAGACACAGCAATCCAGATCTCATTAGCCCAGACACAGCAAGGGAATCCTGGGCAGCTGGAGTGCTGGATTTGGTTGTGTGCAGTCTTCACCTTCCTACCCAGACCCCACGAGAAGGGAAGGGTCAGGCACACTGCTTTCTTGCAGCACTGGAGGCTGGACAGAGCTTTCCAGAGCCTCAGTAGTTCTCACAGTGGCTGCAATTGTCAACTTGTGTCCCATCTCACCCCCCAGTTCAGCTGTGCTCTGTACACGGCACCTCTCTGACCTCCAGGGGTGAGGGTCCCTTGCCATCCTCTCAGACAACTTTTGAGAAGGGAAAAATACCTCAAACGATTTTGCCACCAAACAAGAAGCCAGATCTGTTCAGGAGCAGGACTGAGCACATCTGCTGGGGCCAAATCCAGCTGTTGGCAAACAGCTGCTTAGGCTGACGCTGCAGGTAATGGATGGGGAAGTAAAGGAGCTGTGGGTAGGCTCTAAAACAATTTGGAAAGAAGCAGCCTCCACAGTCTTACACTGAACACTAATTTAAGCAAATACCCCACAAAGGTGCTGTGCTGCACCCTGGAGCACCTCCCTGGTGCGGCTGGGAGGGCCCCTCCAGCTGCTCAACCACTGGATAAATCAGGGAGGAACTAGGGAACCCAGTGCCGTGATGCAGAGCAGGGACCTGCAGAGCAGTAACACAAGCACTGAGCTTCATTAATTAACGAGCTCCTCAGTGCTCCCATCAATCCCACTGTGGGTGAGGCTGGAGGGGGGTGAGTGCCGGCTTCAAGATCTCCAGATTCCAGTAACGCCACTGCCTTTACTGTCCATGTCCATGAGGCTGCTGCATGTCCAGGGAGAGGGGCTGGGTCGGGCTCAGCAGTGTGGATGCTCCAGTTCTGGATAGAACACATCAGACCTGGCCAATTTAAGCTTTTCCTTTCTGCCTCAGGCAGCCAGATGCTGGAAAGGCAACCTGGGAGGGATTTCTGTCTGCAGAGTTCTGCAGGAACGTGCTTGAGTTTCTATCCCAGCATCAGGTTTTCATTCACAGGTGATAAACAACATCTTTCTGAGCTCCAGGTGTCCAAATTCTCAGTCTGTGAGTCTGGCTCATTTTGAAACATCCCTCCCAATCCTGTCTAGTGTGGAAATAATTTAACCCATCATAAAGGGGTTTTTACTGCTCCAATCCATTTCCTTTTTATTGATGCAGACAAACCTAGTACAATTTATTTTATGTTTGTCCATCAAGGTTCTCAGTGTGCAGGACATGTGCCCATTGTCAGAGGCTTTGCAGAAAGCAGCATTAGTACCTGTACAGGACTTGGTTCTCTAAAGGTCATTTCAAGGGTAACCCCAGGTTTTGCTTTTATCCTCTATCAGTTGTCTCTGCTGATGGTGAGATGCCCAGTGCTGCTGGGGCTGTGATCAGGAGCAGGAACCAAGGGTTGTAATTATCCTCAGGAAAAGGGAAATACAGAGAACTTCCCCATCCCTGCACAATGTGACTATGAGAAGCTGGTTTTTTAGGGATTTTAATACACAGGTGAGTTTGTGACAAACCACCTTGTCTAGAGGTTATAAGTCTGGAAATCCTGGGGAGAAGAGTGAGTGTGAGAGACAGGGATAAAATCATGGAATGGATTGGGTAGGAGGGGACCTAAAAACACCTCTCATCCTATCCCTGCCACCTTCCACTGTCCCAGGCTGCTCCAAGCCCCGTCCAGCCTGGCCTTGGGCACTGCCAGGGATCCAGGGGCAGCCCCAGCTGCTCTGGGCACCCTGTGCCAGGGCCTGCCCACCCTCCCAGGGAACAATTCCTTCCCAATATCCCATCCATCCCTGCCCTCTGGCAGTGGGAAGCCATTCCCTCTGTCCTGTCCCTCCAGCCCTTGTCCCCAGTCCCTCTCCAGCTCTCCTGGAGCCCCTTTAGACCCTGGCAGGGGCTCTGAGCTCTTCCTGGAGCCTTCTCTTCTCCAGGGGAACACCCCCAGCTCTCCCAGCCTGGCTCCAGAGCAGAGGGGCTCCAGCCCTTGGAGCATCTCCGTGGCCTCCTCTGGGCTCTCTCCAGCAGCTCCAGGTCCTTCCTGGGCTGATGGACCCCAGGGCTGGGGCAGCTCTGCAGGTGGAGTCACACCTGGGCAGGGCAAGAGAGGCAGAATCCCCCCTCCCCTGCTGCCCATGGTTTGGGATCAGACCAGGACACATCCTGACTTCCAGCTCTGCTGTGGTGAGAATTTCAGGTGGATACTGCACAGGGCCAGTGAGTTCGTGTTGTACTAAAATTTTATTAGCTGGAATTCTGAGCCAGAGCCCTGGGTGTACTTTCAAATTCAATTACAGTCTGAAAAGTGCCTCTAAAATAGCCTGGGGCAGTTTGTTGATTATTGCATTTGGGTCACTTCAGGTGAAATTTGGGCACATCCCCAGACAGGGTCTCAGCACCCGCCCCGCACATGTCACGCAAGGCTCAGAATCAATTCTTGCCTCAAGAATTTCTGTGTAGAGCTCTAATTCAGGTGGTAACTCAGGCTGTAAATCAGCCCTGCAATCTCAGACACGTGACAGTTTTTTCAGGTCCTTTTCAGACCACAACCCCAATTTTCATGCAGCAGGAAACAAATGGAGGTTATTGATGTGGGGCTGTGTGTTCGCTCCAAGCACTGACATAAAATTGTGCTTTTAGCCCTGTTTAGGGATGTTCCTCCTGTCACTGTATTTTTAGATACTCAGGATTGATCTTGTAAGTAAAAACCACTCTGACCACGTTGCTTGGAAGCCAGTGAGAGTGAACAAGCAGCATCTTAAAATTCCTCCATGAAAGCAGGGAATCAGAACTATTGGAGCTCTGAAGCTCCTTTGCTGATCGTTTCAGGCAGTAAGGGGTGGTGGGGCAGTGATGCTGTGTGTGCCTTCTCCCAGAGCTGGAGCAGAGCAACCAGGAGAGAACAGGAGCTGCTCCTGCCTCGAGCATTGCCATGGAACAGCTCCCAGCTTCTCCATCCCAAGTGCAGAGAGAGCATGGAAAAACCTTCCAGGAGATCCAGGGCTTTTGGTTAGGAGAGGAATAAGTGCAATTGGAACAAAAAAAAAGTAAATTATAGGTGAGCAAAGAAAATACAAGACCTTTTTTTATCCCTTAAGGATAAACGATGCTTTTACGTTCCTGTTCCATATTTCCAGGTGTTCAAACCTTCCAGCTGTGGCAGCATGTCCATGTCCCAGCCACAAGCAGCACATTGTCCCCGTGCTCGGTCCGTGCCGTGCTGGCTCCCACCCAAACTGTGGGAATTTATGCTTTTGGGATCTGTGATCCTCATTAGCAACAACCTCTGAGCTACTTTAGAACACCTCGTTAGTATTCCACGGGCCTGGAGATTTATGGGATTTATGTTGGCACTAGAGTTGTTCTTGTATTTGACCTGGGGTCAAAACCACCCCGTGCTGGGGGTGTTTGTGCCCCTGGAGCCTGGAACAGCAGCACTGGGAAGTGGGGAAGTGTGGAAGTTTGGGGTCTGGGCAGTTGGAGAACACAGAGCAAACCTGGGCTCAGCCCAGCCCAGATGGATTTTCTGGTCCAGTAAGAGGAGCTGCGGGATCATCTCAGCACTGAAACTCTCAGAAACATAAAAAATTCATTCTGTGTAGCTCTGCTCACAGGCTTCAGTCTTGTCTGCAGGTTATTGATGGAGCTAATTAATGGACAGCACCTCCCACCACACTGTGCTGCTCACATCCAGCCTTTGGGAATGCTCTCCAGGCTGATCCCTCAGTCCTGCTGCAGAGAGAGGGGTTTGAGTGAGGAAAGATGGGACCCCAGCCCAGGAGGCAGGGCCAGCCCCGAACACAGGCAGTGTCCCATCCCTCCTAACAGGGACTAACACACCAGACACAGGTGAAAGGCGTGGGAACGCCGTGCCCGAAGAACAATTCCAGACTCTCTCGGCAGAGTATCCCTGGTGCTTTCACAAGGGATTTGGGATGTGGCAGAACAGAAGCTTGGCTCAACCAGGGGAGCTTTAAGGCAGTGCTCTTGGCACAGTTAAATGCCCAATCTTCATCAGAATCACAGAATCCTTTAGGTTGGAAAAGCCCTCTGGGATCAAGTCCAGCCATTCCCCAGCACTGACCCCTGTCCCCAAGTGCCACATCCACACGGCTGTTAAATTCCTCCAGGGATGGAGACTCCAGCACTGCCCTGGGCAGCTGTGCCAGTGTCTGACCACCCTTTCCAGGAAGAAATTGTCTCTAATATCCAACTTGAACCTCTCCCAGTGGAGCTTGAAGCCATTTCCTCTTGTCCTGGAGCCTTTCCCATTGACACAATTTACAGAAGAATGCTCCTGTAAATGTGAATTTTCCTGCCTGGACCCAGCTTGAGCGTATTTGTGCAAGTAATAATATAACCCTGGGAGAATTAGACCCTGATGCAGGTATAGAGCTAGAGAGAACTGGGCACGAGAGCTGGTCCCCACTTGCAGCTGGGAAGCCAGAATGGCAACAGCAACATGCTGACTCTGGTCACAGGGAATTCTCCATCCCCAAGGCAAGGCTGGGAGCTTCCTTTTGGGCACGTCCTCTTCCCTGGCTGCTCCACCTGTGCCAGTGGCAGCCACCTGGATCTGAGCTTGTTGTCAGCAGCTGGGTGTGCCCAGGGTCCCAGCAGCCCCTTCCTTGGCACAAGGCAAATACACCGGAATTTTTCCTGTGGTTGTTCTCTCTGCAGAAAAAGCTGGAGCTGGCTTCAGGCACTGAGGGACTGTCCCCAGCCGTGCAGCGGACACGGGAAGCCATCGGGAGCCTCCGACAGTTCATGGCAGCCTCGGGCTCAGAGCAGGCCCTGGCCATGGAGCTGGCAGCCAGGGACTTCTCCTACAGCCTGGCACGGATCTACACAGGCAGGGCAACGACAGAGTCACAGAACCATGGAATGGGCAGGGTGGGAAGGGACCTCAAAGCTCATCCAGTGGCACCCCTGCCATGGGCAGGGACACCTTCCGCTATCCCAGGCTGCTCCAAGCCCCAGTGTCCAACCTGGCCTTGGACACTGCCAGGGACCCAGGGGCAGCCACAGCTGCTCTGGGCACCCTGTGCCAGGGTATCTCCACCCTCCCAGGGAACAATTCCTTCCCAGTATCCCATCTCTCCCTGCCCTCTGGCAGTGGGAAGCCATTCCCTGTGTCCTGTCCCTCCATGCCTTGTCCCCAGTCCCTCTCCAGCTCTCCTGGAGCCCCTTTAGACCCTGGCAGGGGCTCTGAGGTGTCCCTGGGGCCTTTTCTTCTCCAGGGGAACACCCCCAGCTCTCCCAGCCTGGCTTCAGAGCAGAGGGGCTCCAGCCCTTGGAGCATCTCCATGGCTCTTGTGGACTCACTCCAGCAGCTCCAGGTCCTTCCTGTGCTGATGGATTTCACACCAGGAAAGGGCTGGGAATCAGCCATAGACACCTGATTCACACCTGGGTCAAGGGTGGAGCTCTAAAGCTCAGTCCCCACCTTTCATACTGAAGCAGCTCAGCTTTCAAGCACTGCTGAGAAGTAACCACCATCCTTTTTTCCTGAGCCCTGGGCTGTTCTGGCAGGAGCCTGGGAATGCTGACACCTCCTACTCCCCCACAGGAGCTCTTTTAATGGAACACGCGGCTCGGCCTGACGCTTCCTCCACAGACGTCTGTGCTGCCCTGAGGTAGGCACAGCCCTGTCCACCCCTGAGTGTTCTGGATGTTTCCATGTGCCAGAGGCTTTGCTCTGCCTCCGGAGTGATCCAACCCCTGGCCACGAGCACAGCTGGGAACGAGCAGCGGCTGCTCTCAGCCCCGGCGCTTTTCCCTGCTCGGGCGATCTCCATTCCCGCACTGATGGGCGGGATCCCACCCGGGCACAGCTCAGGTTGGCACCAGCCCCGTGTGTGTGGCAGGACTGGCGCAGCCCGTCCCTCTCTCCACGCAGGTGGTGCAGCCAGGAGCTGTGTCCGGTGGCCGTGGAGGCAGCGAGGGGCAGCTACGAGGGCGGGGCAGCGCTCCGGGACAGCGCGCTGGTGTTCGGGAACAGCCGGCTCTGAGCGCCCGCAGCCCCCGCACGGACACGAGGTGGGTTGCAATCCAAAAAATCCCCCAAATCCTCAGGTACCTGCAAATTCCAGGTGTGGCGGAATTGCCCGTTCCACAAAGGGCCAGACCAAATCCTTTAGGAGTGACCCCACCTGGCCCGGGCTGAAATCCACGGCTTTGAGGTTTCTTAATGCAGACACAGCCCTGAGAGTCACTCCAAGGTGCTGGAATATTCTCACAGTGCTTTAGGCAAAGCCCCAGTGAGAAAAATGCACATAAGATCTGGAAGCAGCAGCTCTTCAAGTGCCAACACTCTTCTTTTGGAAGAAAACCAACCAAAATCGAACTGAAAGTTATCTGGAGCTGATTAAATACAGAAACCCACCATTTTCCCCCTGTTCACCTTCCTGCTTTCCAGTGCTGACCACGGACTTCCAACCCTGGCTGGGGTTTGCTCCAAGGGCAGCCCTTTCCACCCACTGTGGCCGTGAACATTGACCTCCTCAGGAACTGCTGCTTTCTGAAGAAAAAAGGGATTTTTATTCTCTCTGGCCTCCAAAAAGTTGATTAATTCCCTATGCGTGTGTCCTAATGATGCTGCAATCCATCCTGACATAAATTCTACATAAGTTTTGGACTGAAATCCAGTAATTCTCCACCTAAGCACTGGCTGTGGACTTCTCCTTCCCCTCAGCATATCAGTCGACCTGCTTGGTATTGCCCTGCTGGCTACAAGTTTTTAATTAAGAAGTTGCTAATAGAAGAAGAAAAGCACTAATAGACTGAAGACAGCTGGAATTTATAGCTGGGAAATGCTACAGCAGCCAGACCCTGAGTGGGGAGAGGGGGAAGGAGCTGTTTGCTGAGACTGGAGTTGTTCAGAGTTTCAAAGGTGGCAGAACCAGGAGGCTCAAAACAAAGGGTGGCTCTGGGGAGGAGCGGAGTGGAGCAATCCCAACAGGACACAGCAAGGAGGCTCCATGGGCTCCCTGGGTCCTGGCACAGGGATCACAGGCTGAGCCAAGCAAAGCTTCCCTAAACTGAAATCACCCAAATGCCATGAACCAGCCCTAGCAGCAAAGGGCTTCTGTTGTCTGTGCGTTGCAGGGAATAAAGAGCATTTGGGTTTGGAAAATCTCCTACATCATAGAGTCACAGAATCATGGAATGGATTGGGATGGAAGGGACCTCAAAGCCCATTCAGTGGCACCCTTGCCACAGGCAGGGACACCTCCCAGTATCCCAGGCTGCTCCAAACCCCGTCTAATCTTACCTTGGGCACTTCCAGGGATCCAGGGGCAGCCCCAGCTGCTCTGGGCACCCTGTGCCAGGGCCTGCCCACCCTCCCAGGGAACAATTCCTGCCCAATATCCCATCCATCCCTGCCCTCTGGCAGTGGGAAGCCATTCCCTGTGTCCTGGCACCAGGACTCTGTCCCTGCAGTTTGGTGTCAAAGATCCCACAGGGGTCAATGCACAGGAGCTGCTGTGCCCTGTAAAGCTCAGGAGAAGGGGAAAGTGAGGGAGCAACGCGGGGCTCAGTGACGATGGCAGAGCATCCACCCCCAGATGTGCCCATGGGTCCAACAGCAGGAGGTGGATGTGACCCAGGAGGGGAAGTCCACGTGCTGGAAGTGTTTGCAGAGCTGATCAACACCTGGGATCCCCTGCTCTCCCTAAAGGCTCATCTCCAACTGCTGCCAATCCAGGCTTTCCCTCTTCCCAGCCTGTTTTACGTTTCTGAACAACAGGATTAATTTTTCCTTATACATGAGCTGTAATTTGCCTAAAAATAAGCCCCTCAAACTGGGATCTCTGCAGATGCACCAACACAGAGAACAACGGACTATGAATTGATCACTGTGTAGGAAAATGACAAATTTATTAAGATCTAAATATTCACTCTGAGGCTACAGTAGAATAAAGGCTGTTACATACATGAAGGTCTGACACTTCCAGTGCTGCTGAACAGCTCTGCCCTCAGAGCTTGGCATGGTTTCAAATATTTCATGTGCTTCAAGTAAGTAATTGAGACTTCAGATGTCATTTTACTGTAAATCCCACCAAAAAGAAGACAATCAAACCCATCACCTGCTGCCACTGCAAGGTCTAAAAATCATTTTGTGACAGAGCTGTGGGAAATCAGTTTGAAACCTGGATTTGTTAAATAATAAAGTCACGCTTTAGCAGCATTTATAAAATGTCAAAGTCCAAAGAACAGTGAGCTGAAATCCCAAAATGCAACAATGGGAGCTCTGGCAGCTGCAGTGTGGGAAGAGATGGCCAGCTCCAAGGACTGGGGAACCCCTGGGCCAGTCCTGCACCTGGCAGGGCTGCCCTTTGCTCAGTGCTGACTCCAAACTTCCTGCTGGATAATTCCAGGACCCCCTCTGTTCGATAGGCCCCGAACCTGCTCTGCTTCCTGCACATGGCCATTTTGTAGCCTCCAACACCTCTAAACCTCTCCCAGGGCAGGCTCCATCCCACCCCTGCAGCGTTTCGCAGGTGGTGGAGCAGTTCCCAAACACCTCCTTCCCCTTCCTTCCCCTTCAGCCGTTGGTCTCCTGCACTTGCCCCCACCACCCTCACCTGTGCCCAGCTGAGAACTGAGCCCTCCCAGGCTGAGCGCCCTCCTGCCCGGTGACTCCAGTGACACCTCCCCTCTGCCCTGGCAGGGGGGAGGGGCCCAGGAGGGGCCCTCAGCTCCCGGTGATTCCTAGCGCTGGTTGAGATCCCGACTCGGGATGATGTTCCACAGCCCAGGGGGCAACACTGAAGCCGCCTATCGCGACAGAAGCGCCGGTGTCCTGACAGGCTCATGGGCTTGTCCGGGAGCTGGGAAGAGGGAAGAAGGCTCCTTAGCAAGAACTGATCGCGGGGAAATGAGCTTTGACACCTTCAGCCGTGTCCTCCCTCGGCAGGGCTGCTGCCCCTGAGAGGAGCCCTTCTGCACCTTGGGGAAGCTCAGAACCTCTCTGATCCCTCTGCCGGGGCAGGGACCCACACCCGGCATTTCCCACATCAAACGCTTCCTGTGCCAGGGCTCCCAACGCCCGCAGGACCGTGAGCTCCTGAGAAAGCACTCAGGAAAAACTCAAGTACGAGAGGAGCTCTAGGAAATCCACTGTGAGGTGTAACTGAAACACTTCTCGTGTTCCTTACACCACCAAACACGATTCCTGCTTCTGATCCCATTAGAGGCTCTGCCCCAACCTGGTTTAATTTGATTTAATGAACTCTGTCAAATCACAGAGGGATTGTGCTCAAGGTCTTGTGATGACACGTCTGGCCCCACATCCCTCACAGCTGCTCAGACCCCAAGAATTCAGGGCAAATCCTCAAATATGTAAGAGAAGAAATAAATGATGGTGGGGGGCCTGAGAGGACAGGACTGCACACAGCCAGAATGAGCAGGCAGTGCTTGGAAAATGGGAATAATCCTTGTGCAGGATAAACATCAGTTGAGTTTTCCACCTTCTGGGAAAAAAAAGACCTTAAACCTGAGTGAGTTTGGTATGTTCCCAAAGAGCCACAGCTCCACCGTCCAGCATTAGGATAAGGCAGGTGCAAGTGGGAATGGAGCTTCCACTGCCAAACCCCACCGAAAGCAAGGGGAACTCCCTGGAGATCCAGGCTGCTCCTACATTTGGGTAACATCATCAGACTGAAATACGATGGTTGGTCAAGGGGAAAAAGAAAAACACGGTATGGAGGGAGCTGAGACTGGCATCTTTCTCCATCCTGGGAAAACCATGAAAAACCTGGGAAAATCCTGCTGATTGTGCCAACAGAACCTGGCAGGGTGTGTGCGTTGTGCGCTTCCCCCTTCCTGGGACTCCTGGCACCAGGAAAACCAAGCCTAAGATTTAATTTTCTCTCAAGTTTAGGAGTGACAGTTTGTTGTTCCTTGGAAAGACAGAGCGTGGAACAGAAAGCCAAGGGCAGCAGCTGCAGCCTCCTTTTCCAAGGCCTTGGTGTTCCTGTTGAGCCTCCAATACATCCCCTCCGAGGGACAGGAAAGAAAAATAAAAAATTAGAAAGTGTGTTAGCAAATGCTCCCATGCAAAAGTCTAAACTTTATTCACTTTTATTTATATATTTAACAATTCTAAAGTATTTACTTCTTGCTTTTGACAAAAATGAAAAATATAGGAGCACTTTACTCTCTTGTGGAGAGAAGGGTTATTTCTGTACACAGCTACAGAGAGACGGCTTCCTCCTTTACATACAAAGAAAAATAATATTAATAAAAAAAGTGCTTCATCGATCCAAAAAAGCCTAAAGAGCTGCAAGCTTTTATTCACACTGTACATCCCAGCCCTGGCCCGGAGCAGACCCTCTTGGCACGTGTGGAGGCTCCGGCTGATTCTGCACCACAAAGCCACCCAAGGTTGGGGTGTTCCCCCCCCCACCTCCCCCTCCCCAGCCTGGGAAGAGCCGGGCGTTCCCTCATCCCGCTCCATGCGGAACAGCGATGCCTGGGCCTCTCTTCCAGCCCCCACTGCTGGGCTAGGAACAGATCCTAAACTTGCCTTGGCTGGAAACCCCACCCTTCACTTCGCTTTTCCCTCAGTGCCTCTCTCTCTAGACCTGTGCCAGGGGGATCCCAAGATGCTCCGTCCGTTCCCAGAGCCCCTTCCTGCAAGGACGCAGCCTCCTCCTTCCTGGACATTCACACCAGCGCACGGATCCTGGCAGGGTGGGAAGGGTACAGTCCAACCACCTCAGCATCTCCCCTCAGAGCCACTGAGCTCTACCAGATGGTTTCTCCACGTGACCCTCCCTTTGGATGATGTGATTGTGACATTCCAGGGAAGGGAAATGCTCCTTTCACAAAGTTTCTTGGATTTTGAGCTGTTGTATCTAGAACCCTCAAATACTCCAGCAGGATTCTTGGGAATACCATAGAGAATTTGGGATTTTGCCTAAGGAATATACTGTGAGCAGGATCTACTCTTCCTCCTTGTCGGATTGCACTAAGCAGGATCTATGGGAAGGGAATGGGATGAGCACCTACCAGTTGGTTACAAGCAGATATTTGGGAGTTTCACCCTTCAGTGAGGTGAGTCTGATTGGGACAGAAGGAGGAAGGGGAATCCATAATGTATTTTGGATTGTTTTAAGCTCCTCAGGCAGCTTTTTCCTATCTGGAGTACACTGAACACAGCCGGGGAAAGGAGGAGCATCCCGGGGGGAGCCCAGCCCCAGCGCGATCCGCACAGGCCGAGCCCGGCGACAGCGGCGGGTCCTGGCCGCCCTCCGTCAGCTTGGATCGTCCAGTAAAGTGCGAGTGACCAGCCAGGACCTGACCACGGCAATGCTCTGCTCCCAGAGGGAATCCCCCATGGATGGGGCAAGGACCAGGCAGAGGTCTGCTCCTCTCCCAGTTGGATTGAATCAGGAATTGCACGGTCAGACCCCAGGCGAGGCCCGGTGCGGGCTCTCACCAACGGCACGTGCATTCCTGAGCCAGCATTCCAGGTGTTCCTGCTCCGAGGGCTCAGACCTCACGGACTGTGTGCAGGTACAGAGCCGCCAGCGCAGGAACCTGACTGAGACCCCCTCGGGCAGCCAAGCCCACTGTGAAAACAGAGAGGGAAAAGCTCTCTGGGGAAGGAGATTCCCACCTCTTCTAGCAGCAACAGGTTCCCAAACAGCAGTTTCAGGTTTGGAATAACAGGAGTGATTGAAAGCACTGGATGCTGCAGCTATTCAGGCTCTGCACTCCGGCCGGCCCAGCTCCCTCTGCCCCCTGCCCCCCAAAATCCTCGGCCCGCAGCAGTTCCGCAGTGGGACAGATAAATACCCACGGGGATCCTGGCTCTGCACCAGCTCCCTCCCCACCTCCACGGCGCTCCCGCGACAAACAGATATATTATTATATACACACACACGCACGCGCGGGGACACGGACACACAGACAGGACAGGCAGGAAAGGGGGAAGAGCTGGACAAGGAGAACCCCACAATCCAGCGGCACATCCGCGAGGTCTGTCCCGCCGAGCAGCGCCCGCGCCCCGAGCTCCACGCGCGGCCTCCCAGCCTCGGCCCCCGGGGTCCGCGCGTCCGTGGGGAAGGGTCAGCTCGGCTGCTCCCCCGCCGCTCCCAGGCCAGGAATTCAGTTGGACGTGGCAGTGATGGGCTTGTCCAGTTCGAGGTCCAGGCTGGAGCTGCCGGGGTGGAGGCTGCTGTAGCAGGATTTGCAGACTCTGCTGGGCTCGAAGAGCTGCTGGCTGGGAACGGGCACCTTCTGGTTACAGCAACTGGAGCAGAACACGTTGCCACAATTCCTTGCATCAGGAACAGAGAAGAAACGGAAAAGAAAAGATCAGAAAGAGTTTGACGAAGTTACCTGAGCTGTAAAATGAGATATTCCCAGTGCTGGGATAGGGGAGATACCTCCCTACAGGCAAGGGCACGGGCAGGGACAGCTCCAGCAACTGTGCTCCTCCCTCCTATGGATGGAATAGAGATCCTGGGAATGGGCACAGGAAGGAGGCATGGGCCAAGGGCCAGTGTGGAATTGCAGGTCATTAAATGCCTCTGTTCAGCACTGCCCTGAGCCAGGCTGGACAGGCTGTGCCCTCTTGTCACGCAGAGAGCTGCCATTCACTATGGAATGGTTTGGATGGGAAGGGACTTTAAAGCTCATCCAGTGCCACCCCTGCCATCAGCAGGGACCCCTTCCACTGTCCCAGGTTGCCCCAAGCCCTGTCCAGCCTGGCCTTGGGCACTTCCAGGCTGGATGTGCTGCAGAGGAGCTCCAGCACGGTGCCAATGCCACGCTGGGGCACAGGGCTGAGGGGCTGAAGCAGAGCCACCACGGGCCCTTCTGAGCCAGGCCGTGGGGAATGTGGGTGACATTGGGAATGGGGGGCTCTGGCCCTGCTCACGCAGCTGATCCAGCCCTGGCTCACAGGAGGGTTGTGGCAGTGCTGGGAGCAGGCCAGGCTCTGCTCAGATCTGGAAAGGTTTAAACATGGAAATATCAAAACCCTCAGTTGCTGCCATCCTCCCACTGCCCCCACAGCCACTCCAGCAGTCCCACACTCCTGCATCCAGGAAACTGAGCCAAGGAGGAACATGCAAAGCCCGGGGTGGGCAGGGAGGTGTTCCATGCACAGGTGGGCACGCGCAGGATTCCCAGCACTGGCGCAGCCACACCGACACATGCACCTCTTTCCAGCTCAGAGTCATTAATTACCTTCTGCAGCCCCCCTCAAAACCTGGGAACCCTGTGTGCCCTGTCCTCCTCAATTCCTACAAGGAGCACTGCAGGGACCTAGGTTTTGCCCTTTCCATTAACTCTTTGGCATCAGGATTTGGTGCTGTCGTTGTTCTGCACTGGAGATTTGCTGCTGCCAAGAGAGTGCTGAGGAATTCTGCTGACACCCAGCAGCTCTGATTAATCCTTCCTTGCCAAGAAAGGAGATTTCCAACTGCTGGTCACTGATGGGGAGGGAGGGAGCAGAGAAATCCCATTTCCCACTTCAGTGGGCTCATTTCCTCAGTTCCACACAGCGGCTCCGGGCCTCGAAGCCGGAACCACGGCACAGGAAGGCTGACAAGGACCAGCCTCTCTGCAGAGGTTCTGGAGACTGGAGGGCCCTGCTGGAAATCCCTGTCAGAAGCACCTGCAGGAGTGGGAACAGCCCTTGGAGGTGCCACACAGCTCCCACGGCCCCATCTCGCTGCTCAAGGAATGATTATCCCAGAGCAGCTTGCTGATGGATGAGGGGAAAACCAACCAGAGGGATTAAAACAAGGATCTCTTTGTTGGAGCTCACCATTCCTAACATATGCTGGGTTTTTTGTTGTTTTATCCTAGACAATGGTGCTCTGACACTGCTTTGGAAAGCTCTGGACAGCTCATCCTTCTATCCTGGTGGTCCCTGCTTTGCTTCAGAGATTAAAAAGAGACATAAAAAACAGGCTGGAAAAGGGATGTTGGTCGTTTGAGGAAGGGGGGCTGAAAGTCACGCTCCCCATGCCTCCTCCTCACGCCAAATCTCAGATATTTATCCAGTTTTGGTTATCCTGACCCTCCACCAGCTCTGTGGCACCTGTTCCAGCCATGGGATTTTCAGTCCTTCTAAAACAAGTGGCAGGTTTTTGCCAACACTCTGCACAGCAATACTGGAATTGTTTGGTAACACGTCACCCTCTCCCAAAAATATGGAGAAAAAAGGGAAATTATCAAAGATAAATGCATAGAACTTGCAGGACAGTCTCCTGTCAGTGAGCAGTACACACATGTACTGACAGTGAGTGTTAGTCTGAGCCACATCCCAGTTAAGCTCCCAAAAGCCAAGTCCTAAAAGCCTTTCTGTGAGGACAGAGGGCTGTTCACACGGATCCAACCCCAGCAGCTCGTGCTGGCCACCCCCATCTTAGTTCTGGTGATTTCCAGGCAAGTGAGAAACAAAGAGGGAGAAGAGTTGAGTTAGTTGGGAGAAGTCACCCAGGAAAGGCAGACGGACAATGGACAGAGGCTGCTGGAAATGCTCACCAGAGCTGATCAACTCGGTCAGTGTCCCTGCAGGGAGGAGAGAGAGCTCAGGGCAACAGGCAGAGGGAGCAAACGTTGGCAACCAAGGAAGCTGGAAGGTTTTACCCTGCTCAAGGCCTTACACTCTGGGGTTCAACTCATTTCCACTCCCAGGGAGGGGTGTAAATGTTTACTACAGAGATACTCGTGGTGTTGGTCTCACCAACAGCTGGGTCACTGCACATGTGGGAGCCAAAGGAGCAAAGACCCTACAGGGAGATTTGAGCCAGACCTGAAACCCTGAGTCCGTTTTAACTCCTCGGGGGCTGCGGGTGTCCTGTGTGTATCCAGGCTCTGGGAGTTGTCCCAAGCTCAGGTTTAGGGAACTCAGCCCTGCGGATACAAATCTGAACAAACACAGTGGGCATGGTAAAAACCAAAAAAAAAACCAAAAAAAAAACGTGGGGCATGGAAAAAAAAAAAAAAAAAACAAAAAAAAAAAAAAAAAAAAAATCTGAGTCTTTTCCTTCTTCCTTGGGTTTGGTTAACTTTACAAGTTAATGGAATGGAGCAAAAAATAAACCAGACACAAACCCAAAATGACAAAATGATGTTCATAACTCTTTGCAACTTCAAAAAGCAGCAGAGCTTCAAAATGTGGTAACTGAGATTTATTTAAATGATGGTTCCTGTAATAGTTTTTGCATGTTCAGAAACCAGGAATAGGAATTTATTTGAAACAGAACTGAAAACTGGAGATTCTCTGGCTTTCAGTCCAGCATATTGAGCCATGTGGTCTTTGCTTCCTGCTCTTCATTAAGCCCCTGCTGCCGCCTGAGCTGCTGCAGCGTCTGTGGCAACAGGTCTGGCAAAGAATAATCCAGAAAACCTTGATCTCACACAGGCACTCTGTTCAGATTCTGTAGGAGCAAGTTAATGAGAAGGGGAGAGAGGTTAGAGAAGGAAAGGAGCAGGCTTCCTACCAGCAACGGGAAGAAGATGCTATTCCTGTATTTCATGTAACTCACTTACTGAATTTCTGAATGCTAAGAGGCCAAAGCTCTATTTTGTATAAATCTAAATCGCCTCCAAATCCAGTCTGAGGAAAGAAAGGCGGGATCTGTTTTGGCTGGAGTGGAACAGACACCAAATATGGCTTTTAAGTATCTCCCTGCACGGGGTGGCCTGGGCAGCAGGAGCCGTTCTGCTCGCACTCTCGCTGCGCGGCCGCCGCCGGTCCCGCCCCGCTTACCTGCAGTGGTGCTTCCGACTGGCGAGCCAGAAGGCGCTGTCGCAGCCGTAGCAGTGCGCGGCCAGGTGATCCGGGAGCCACCGCGTCACCTGTGGGGACGGCCACCGGCATCAGGGACGGGGCAGGGGCAACGCTCCTGAGCTGAGCCCCGTCCCCAGCTCCCAGAGGTTGTGCAGCAGAGGGCTCATAGGCACAGGTACTGGTATGTCAGGTGCGAGACAGCGGAACACAAGGAAAAGAGTTCCCAAGAAGTGGCACGTGACCAAAGGCTAGAGGATAATTTGAATTAGGATTATCCCAGAGTGAGCAATTTACAGGGATTTAGTCTGTACCTCTGTATCCTGTTTATCCACCTGTTCCCAGCTGGCTTCAGAGAAAATCTCTGTGCTGCAGCGAGACAAGCAGTTCTGATCCAGATTGCTTTCCGAGTCGGGAATAGATGTCTGTTGGCAAACAAACACAGCTGAACGGAACCCCCCAGATCCCTGTTCCACACAAATAAAACCCAGAAACCCCAACAGGGCAGGCCTGGACCCTCTGGTGATGGGATGATGTGAGGCAGAGTGGATTTAGAATCCAGTTTCTGCCGCAAAGTTCTGTGAAGGCTTTGGGTGATTAACCAAAACCTGCTCCCTGTGGCTCCAATTCCAGGGTCCTGATTCCTTTCCAAGGTTGTTTCACCCTCAAAACTATAATTACTAATACAGATATCCTTTTGTTGGCAAAGATTCTGGAAAATACAAGCCAAATAGCATATGGGAAACTCAGAATTTGAGCCATGTATATTCTATGTATAGGTTTTGGGAATAATGTTTTCTTAATGTAGTCTATTCAGGTTGAGGTGGATTTTAACTCACTTAAAACTCAGCCAGCCCTTAAAATATATCAAAATAGCAAGGAATCTTGAGTTCATATATTTTTATGCCTGAGGAATGGGCAATCCTGGAGTTCCAGAGGAAAACCTGCAACTCCCAAGCTGAGGCAGAAACAGAAGGCAGAGATCATGTCCTTAAAAATGGAAAATTTTCTGGAGGCGCTGCCAGCCCTACACTGCAGCTTCTGAAGGCCCTTAAAAAATGGGAGTGGAATCCATTAAGCCAAAGCACCCAATTTCTCCAAGGAATTCAAGCTTTTAGCAGTGACACTGAGCCAAATGATCACCTTGTGCTGCATCTCCAATGGGAAGAACCAAGAAGGCTTTTTCAGAACAAACGTACCTGGGACTATCCAGCACCTCTGCCACTTCTAAACAGTGAATTCAACAAACAGAAGCTGGGAACCTCCTACAAGTATTTTTTTTTTTTTTCAATTTTGCAAGCATATAGACCATGTAGGAAAAGGAAATTTCTGATGGGTGTTGCGACAGCCCCAGGAATTACAAGTATGTGCTCAAACCCACAGGAAAGCACAACTCTCTACAAAAGCCTCTACTTCTACAACTTTAAACACTTCCAAATAAAAGCACAAATGGTTTAAAAGTTCCCTTAAAATTTTTAATTTGTTGAGAGAAAAACCCTTGTTGAAATACAGGTGCCACAAAAGCTCAGGTAATTTATTCCAGTTAATTTAGAATTCTAGAACTTTATTCCAGTCATTGAGTCAGGAGCACCTGAAAGGGATGGAGTGACCCTGATGGGTTTGAGCTCACGGAGCTGCCAGTGCAGCTGGAACCTGCAGAGAACCAAGGGATCATCCTATGCTGCTGTGCCAAAAATGGCACAGGAAAATACCTTTGCTCTATGCAAAGACAGCAGTAAACCAGGGGTTTGGTTAGTTTAATTGAGGTTTGGTAAACCAAGGGTTTGGTTGGTTTTACTGGGTTCTGGCAAACCAGGGGTTTGGTTTTGATTGGCGTTACCGAGGCCAGGGAAGGTGTTTAGGTATGGCCAGGGGCGTGTGAGCTGCTGCGCAACACCCATCTCGAAATAAACCTCTCTGCTCAATGTGAAGTTTGGTGACTGTATCAGTCATCAGTATCTGCCACTATCAGGCACTCAGGCAGTGTTTGCCCTCTTCAGGATGACCTGGAGAGGTCTGTAAGAGCCTAAAAATCAGGCCCTGAGCCGTGAGCCAGGAGCCGAGGGCTCGGTGAGCTCCGTGCTCGGCCCAGTCACTCACCACTTCGTCCCCGTAGTCGCCGTTGAGCCGCAGGGAGCTGTTGAGGAGCTGGCTCTCCAGGCGGCTCTTCAGCTCCTGCACCTGCTTCTTGAGGGTCTCCACCTCCTGCTGATGGCCCGTCTCGATCTGGCGCAGGCGCTGCTGGATGACGTCGCTGTAGACGGGCATCCCGTCGTCATCCAGGTGGCTGCGGGCCGGCTGGTCCGGGCTGCCGGCCGGCTGCTTCCCGAGCTGGCTGAACATCCATTTCTGGTGCAAGTTCCTCAGGTGGAGCTGAGCAGAGCTGCAGCTGGCCACGGACACCTGCCGGCTCAGCGAGGCCTTGACCCGCCCGTCCTCGCCGTTGACGCAGTGTCCGTTGGTGGCGGCGAATTTCGGGGCTGTGAATCCCGCAGGTTTCTCCACCAGTTTGTTCTCCAGCTCCAGCTCCCCGTTATACACCAGCTCATCTTTGCGGTCTGCTAGAGGCAAGGCACAAGGGGAAGGCATCGGGAGGTGTGTGCTGCTGCTATCAGAAGTCCTATGCACTCTCGATCCCAGTTTCTGGAGCTCTATCATGCACTCCCCCTCCGGCCTGTTCTCCAGAGTTCGGGACAGCTCGTCAGCGCTGTTGTCGAAGGGGTGAGGTCTGTGGCACGGAGCCCTGGGCGTGAGCTCGGGCTTTGCTTCCGTCTCCGTTAAGGTTTCCGTGGAGCTTTCGATGTTGGACGTCCTTTCCTCCAGCAGGGCTGTCAGAGGGAAGGCAAGGCTGGCCTGGGCCGTATCGTACGGGCTCTCCGCTTCTCCTTCTCCTTTCCCAACACCTTCCTCCTCCGTGTTGTTTGGAGCGTCTCTGTTTCCGGAGCTCTCAGAAGGAACGGCCTGCAGTCCTCTCCCCTGAGGCGCCTTCTGGAGAGCGCTGCTGGGGTCGCTGTGCTCCTCCTGCTGTCCTTTGAGCTCCGCAGCACCGTGTGAGGCCGGCTGGGGGCCGGCTGTGGGATCGTTCCTTACAGTACCTGTATCCGCCTCGGCCTTTTCCCCACACAGACTGTCGGCTCTCTTCTCCTTATGCAGGCCAACCTCATCCCCTTTCCCTGCTGCCTCCAGGCCACCCCTCAAGTGCTCCTCCAGCCCAACATCATCTTTAGTGGCCTCCTGCAGAATGTTCTCCATTTGTCCCTCTGCCACCCCAGCTGCCACAGAGAGCTCTGCCCCCAGGGGGGCCCTGCCCTGCCTGCCCAGCCCGTCCCCCTCGAAGGGGTCGTCCCCAGGGGGGCCCAGGCTGCTGAGCTCCAGGGAGCGGCGGTGCTCCTGCCACTTCTCGTTGAGGCTGGGGTCGCTGCTCCGGCGGTTGGTTGTAGGCACGCTGCTGTCACAGGCTGTCGTCAGATTGTCAAAGGATCTTGTCTTTGGTAGCCTGCAAAGGGACAAACAATCCCACTCCCAAGTCAGAGGATGTTTTTGTAACACTGGGCTACTGTGGTTTAAAACCGACCCCCCAGTTAGGACAGTAACAATCTGCCAGCTAATGGACTTGTGGGAAGTGTTATCCAGGAGCACATTCCGACCATCTGGAGTGCAGAGCTGCTTCAGTACTTCTTTTGTTTGCCATCAGAAAATATGTTCAACCAGACTTCAAACATTCCCAGATTAATCCCTTTACCAGCAAGCCCCAATGCTTACAGCCTGGTCACACCTCCTAATTAACACGTGCTCAGAGTCACTGTACAACAAGCGAAGAAATGGTTATGCAACACTGAAAAAGAACTCAAATTCAAGATAACCAACGAAAGCTTATATCCCACAAGGATAGAAGGAATTCTTTGTGGCTACGAGACACCCAGAGTTTAACTCTATTTGCCCAGCTTCTCTCTGCCACGCTGTCAGCCCCGAAATGTGACAGCTTCCAAACCCACCCCAAGGACAGGCTGCTCTTGGGCAGCTCAGTCCCACAGTCCTGCCAATACCACCCAGGAGAAATCCTGCCCTCCCAGCCCAACATTCTCCTTTCATATCCCCCAACATTCTCTGTTGACCTTACTTTACAGGACGGGATTTCTGGGCTCTAGGCTCACCTGCCCAGAGGCTGCTCTTCGGGGCTAGAGCCTGGCACAGGGTACGGGGCACAGGTGTCGTCGGCGGGCGTGGAGGGGGAAGAGCAGGGCAGGTAAACAGCGCTCCAGAGCATCAAGTTCCGCACATGGCACACGGGATACAGCACCTGGCAGGGGGAGCACAAGGGAAGGGTCAGCTGCTGCCTCCCAGCAGGAAAAGTTCAGCTCTGAGGGGGGCAGGTCTCAGCTGGGACATGTCCAGCCCACGCCAAGGGCCGGTGACAGCTTTTCATCAGCCACACTTGGGGCTAGAATGACCTCTTCTGTCAGAGGCAGAACAATGCCGGCCTTCAGCTCCTCCTGAATGATCTCCTGCAATGAGCTCTCTGTGAATCTACACCTTCACAACTCATGGAATTCAGTGGCTCGTTTTGAGTGCTGAGGTTCCCTTGTGTGCTGTGTCACACCGTGCCAGGGGCAGCTGAACTCATTCCATGGACCCCAGTCCACCACAGCCCGGCCTGGCTCCCGAGGCGGCACTCATGGGCACAAACTCAGTACACGCAGAAGTTCTTTGAAGGGGCAGCTTGCTCTTAAAAGGGATTCCTTGATTGTGGAATATGCTTTCTGCTTCCCTTTAAAAACACCTGGGCTCATTTTAGCAATTCTACTCTTTTCCAAGCAACTTTCCCATGGAAAAGCAGGCAATGCCAGAGGAACAGCTGGCTCCACCCGACAGGCACTGCCCAGGCTCTCAGGGAATGGGCACAGCCCCAAGGCTACCAAAGCTCCAGGAGCATTTGGACAATGCTCTCAGGGACAGGGTGCGATTTTGGGATGCCCTGTGCAGGGCCAGGGGTTGGACTGGATGATCCTGGTGGGTCCCTTCCTAAAATGAGGATATTCTGTGATTCTCTGAACACTCTGCTTCCCAGGCACCGTGCAGGGGAAGGGTTGTGGGGTGGCTGCTGCTCTTAAACAACTCTGGCTCTACAAGAGATGTGGCTGCACCAGAGGCACCTTTTAAAGCCTGAAGTAAAACCACAAGAAAATGAACCCAAAACAGGAAATTACCCAAACTCCCACGTGCAGAAGGAGTGTCCTTGTGAATATTTCCTGAGAACTGGGGCCAAATGGGATAGAGCACAGAAGGGCAGCCCAAGGACAGACTTGTCCACACGGTCACTGTGAGAGCACTCTCTATGCTCCTCCTGGCATTTCCGTGGAAATCTAGAGGCATCCACAGCTTTAAGATGCCCCCAGGCTGTGTCTGCTCTGCCTCATGAACTCTCCCCAGGAGTGTCAGATGGGAAGGCTCCAAGTGCAGTTGCAGTGACAGCCCAGAGCCAGGGCACACTCAGCCAAGGAGGGTTCAAGGGAGTGGAAAATCCATCTTTTTACAACCACTGTGAGCATAAAACTTCTTCCTGCTTAGCCAGGGTTTAGTTTTACTCTAAGAAACAACTGAAAGCCACACCTCTCATATACAAGCCCACTGCACAGTCCTTACAGTTCAGTTTATGACATCTGATACTTTGATAAATAAAAAGGGTTTAAATATTTATACAAGTCCTTGCAGTCCTAACCATGATGTCATTTGGTGTTTGCTCTCTTGCCCATGCTCTGCACCCCTGAATCCTTCATGTGACCTTCCACCACAAGGTCACACACAACTGAGCATCTTCCCAGAACCTTCAGTGAACTCCTACCCTGGAGGAGCCAAACTGAAAACCTGAAGGTATCAAGAGAAACAAAGATAAACTAAATAATCTGAGCCACCTTTTCTGTTTAGAATTAAAATGAATTTAGACACAGTGTCTAGGTATGCAGGCAATTTTGTGTCACTGCTCTGACACAACTCAGTTCTCCAGAGAGGTCTATTTATCAAACACTGAAATGTTTTCTGTTACAAAAAATAAAATATTTAGTAACAGAAAGCACATTTCCAGCACAGAGAAATTTCTGAGGTGGCATTTGACATTCCCCAAATATCAGCAGAATTAACCCAAGACTTCAAACATCAGCCTGAGCTGGGTGTTCCAAGGTGAATGTCAGGGAGAGCTGAGCTGGTCTGAAATCACCTCTCTGTCCATGGTGACAGTTCAGAGAAACACATAAGGGTTTGGGCTGGAAGGGACTTTAAAGCTCAAGCAGTGCCACCCCTGCCATGGGCAGAGACACCTTCCACTATCCCGGGCTGCTCCCAGCCCCATCCAGCCTGGCCTCGAACACCTCCAGGGATGGGGCAGCCGCCACCTCAGCTGTGGCTGAACCCCAGGTCACCGTGTCCCACTGCTGGACCATTTCTCAGGGCACCCCCACTTGCAGGATGCTGTTTAGGGGAGGCCCCCAGGAGGGGACTGGGGTACATACAGATTCCGACTGGGAGGAGTAGAGCAGGTTTTTGAAGGCTTTGTTTGCTGCCCGCAGCAAAGACCAGACGGAGCAGGTCCGTTCCTGAGTGTGTTTCTCTCCTCTCTCTTTCGCATTGTTGCACAGGAATGTTCCAAAGAGGCAGGAGTAGGTGTGCTGCACCAACTTCACCTGCACAGAGCCACACACACACAGAGTCAGCTGGCAGAGGGACAGGCCTGGCCTCCCCTCCCAGACCAATCCCACCAACCAACCCATGGCATTTCTCACATACTTCCTTACAAACCAATTGCAAAGGAATGCAAGGGGAGCGGAAACCTTTAAAACCATAACTGAACAAATTCAGGAAAACTGTAACACAGAAAGACAAAATATTTGTTCCTAATCAAGTCATGTTGATACAAACTCATTGCCCTGCAGGCCAGGCAAAGCAGAATCATGATTCCTCTGCTACAAAACATTAATGCAGCACAGCAATGCTGATCATTAATCACTCCATGCTGGGCCCAGCCTAACAAATGCCAGCTTAACTTCAGGCATACCAATGACTTCCTTGGGATTATTCAGATGTTTAAATGAAGACAAGTGGTTCAATACTGTAATAAATTAGGGGTTCACTCTACAAAGGCCAGCACACCACGGGTATGTTCTCTCCCAGCCCGTGGAGATTAGCAGTGTGCTGTGGAGCCAGTTACTACCCGTTGTATCTCATTTCACAACTGAGCTACTCGGGGACTGTACATGGGCTCAGTTACATGGCTGAGCTGGCAAGTGGTAATTCCAGTCAGCCACAATCACAGGAATGTGCCTTAAGTCTCTTAGTGGATCAGACACTTCATAAAAACTTCTGCTCTTCAGACTACTGGTCCTGCAGTCCATGACTGCCACTTCCCCAGAGATCTGAGAACTGACTTGGACCATCCTGGGTGAATTTCTAATAGGAATGCTGTCTGCTTCCAAAGAAGGTAAGCACAGCTCCTATATCCTACACATTTTCAATGAAGAAACTGAAAAAAATGAATGGAGCAGGTTGTCTTTAGAGGAGGAATATTCAAGTCAAAACAAGATCCAAGCAGGGGGGAGTTTGCATTGGCAGTAAGAAGGATTTTTTTCATGCTGTGTGGATGCTTTACATCTCTTAGGTGAGACTATTCAATTAATATCATTTATTTCTTAAAAGTCTAGGAGAAGTCCTTGAGGCTTCTGCTTTTAAGAGTGAACAGACCATGTGGGTTACACAAGTGCTTTTGTCCCCTGTATCTGGGCAGCTTCCCTGTTGCCTTTATCAGGTGAGAGCATATATAGAATATATTCATATATATATATAAAATAATGGAATGGTTTGGGTGGGAAAGGACCTTAAAGCCCATCTAGTTCCACCCCCTGCCATGGGCAGAGTCACCTTCCACTATCCCAGGTTGTTCCAACCCCAGTCCAACCCGGCCTTGGACACAGAATGTCACAGAAAGGTGGGAAAACCTGCCCCCCGGGCTCTCCAGCAGTGTGTAGCAGCAGTGTATTAAACCAGCAGTCTCCCAACTCACAAGGAATGCTTCGTTGAACTCGAAGGAGCAGGG
>WAAG01069252.1:0-25320 GCA_013390105.1 Tichodroma muraria | reverse complement strand
GAGACCCCGAGAAGGGAAAAGGAACCCTGGCGGTACGTTCTCAAGTGGTCCGAGGGGCCGTACGGCAGCGGGGGCGAGAGGGGTGGCCGCGAAGGGGGCGTAGGTGCCTCCGGTTGGATTTCGGGGGTCGAGAGTGTCTTACGTCTTTGGAGTCAAAAATAGGTAATTTACTCTCGAAGTGCAATGGGCGACGGCTTTTCTGACGGAGGATGCAGAGCACGGTGCGAGAAGTTGTTTTGATGAGCTGACAGCCCGAGAGGAGTCTGTCGAGGTGTTTGACCGCTGCCTGCGGGGGCGGTGAATGTCGGGGCTCGGCAGTGCTGGCCCCGGTGCTCCAGCCAGAGGCTGGTGCAGCTCCCTTTTGATTGCTGGAATGTATATTTTTTTAAATGCAATCTTACTTTTTATATGTATCTATTTATATATATATTTACCTGCTGATTATTCATTCTTTGTACTGGATGTATGTGCACTTACTTGAAGAGTAGGATAAATTGTTTGCTTTCATTTTTAACTTATGATTTTTCATCAGTATATTCCTTAAGATTGTTATCTGAAATAAATAATTTTACATTAATTTTTACACTTGAAGGGTTGTTTCACTCTTCTGAAAAGCACCATTTTAATGATATAGAAAATGGTTGGGCTGTCTTCTTTTGGTAGTATTAATTATAATTTGTTATTTTTCACTAAAAAGATGTGGTATTAAATAAGAACATTGATACAACTATTTTTTTTTTTTTCTGAAGTGTTTCAAATCTCCAGTTGGGAAAGTGAAGCCCAGTCTTGCTAACACTTTTCACATGCTTCCCATTAAGCATGAAGCCGTAATCACTCTGATCTGTATTTTTTCTACATTTCCAATCGAGCTGTGGTGCTTAATTTTTTTTCCTGTCCTCATTATCTTTAATCAAATCTCATCTTCGCTGCAGTCATCCTGAACTTCTGTCACTGGCTTCAATGAGACTGCTTATAATCAAGGTGTTACTCCTGGTGTTCTCTCAGTACTCACTGAGGCTCTAAATAAAAACCATTGGCTATTTCAGTGTCAGAACAGCTTTTAAGGAAGAAAATTAAAAGCAGCTGGCAGCACTACTCAGAAGCCCCAAAGGCTGCAAAGACTTGCTACAACTAGTTCAGTTTGAGAGCTCCAAGTTGTGCATAAAAGAACAAGGGGATAAAATGGAGTTTGAATTTTGTGTATTCCTGTTCAGTTTTATCTAGGTATGAAAACCAGATCACTATTTTGTCAGACTACTTAGAAGAATTTCCAGAAACTGATGAACCAGTGTGGATTTTAGGAAGGCAACACCACCTAAACACAGGTATCTTTAGAATTAAATTATCTGTAGCATGTGTAGAATATTCATAGATTCCCATGCAGCAACAGCTCCTGATTTCCTTGTGTTCCCTAAATGTCTCGTGAGAGAAGTTTGTTGTTCTTCGTCAATGAGACACCAGGTGTAAGCAGTGGAATTCCTCCTGTACAGAAACCAGAACCAAGGCCAATGTGCTTCCAACTGTAGTTCATGAAATATGATCACACTCAGAGCAAAGGCTGTCAGATGTGAGCCTGGTCACTTCCCAACATCAGGGCCTCAGAAATAAGTATATAAATAACTTTTGGGAAATGTTCAGCATTACTGATGTCATTTTCTTATGAGGGATGGTGTCTGCAGCCTGTTACTTGCAACTAAAATCATATTTCAAATAACAATAATAAGTTAATCTGTGACACATACTGCATTTTAGTGAAAATAAATACATGACCTAAAAGTTAGAGCGGAGTAATGTGTTTATATAAAAATAAGATTTCAGAAATGAATATTGCTCCCTGGGGAGAAGACAGGGGCATCCTCCTATGTTACATGTCAAAGGCAGTGGCCACCAATGCAGGCACAGTGTCCAGGACAGCTGAGGGTGCTGCATGCAGCCTCGATCAGCTGGAGAGTGCTTTGGAAAAGTCAGCCAGTCTGAATCACAGCTAAGGGAAAATGCAGCAAATAGGATTCTTAAGCATTCTTCAGAGCCTTTGGAGAATTCTGTAAGTGCATGTGTTTAAACAAACAAGAAAAAAGGAGGTTTAATTCAATTTAACATTATTAACCTTTTCTTAAAATTACTTTCTGTTGGGTTTGGAGGTAATGTATAATTCCATGTTGATTTGCACGTAGAACTTCTTAACCTGCTTTACTAGTTCTTTCATGAGAATATAGTTCTCCAGAGTAGTTTTATTCAGGCTGGGCATAGTCATTCCAAACACCCTGTAAAATTTCATTGGCTAATAATTATTTCATACTTAATAAGTTAACTTTAATTAGCAGTCTGCAAAAGCTCTCTGTGTTTAAACTGCTAAAAATGTTTTAAGTATTAAAGGTCTTGTATGTGAAAGCTAACAAGAGCCTTCCATGTACTCTATAAATTGACTGTACAGGGATAATTTGAATTTTTCCATTTTAAATCAGTTTTAATAATTTATTTCCTCTTAAAATTATTCCAGACAAATCTAAGTTATTGTTGGATGTAAGTGCTCGTCTCTGGTTTACGTATAGAAGAAAGTTTTCGCCTATTGGTGAGTATGCTCAGTTCCAGCTGCCTGGCTGTGGATTAGCAGGATTAGTGATGATGTTGGGGACTGAAAAGTTATACTTACAGTACTAGAATGTTTTGACCATAATTTCACTGTGTATGCAAACAAAAGATTAAAGCTATTAAAATCAGCGTTTGCTTGTACCTGTATATAATCAGATGTCGATGTGTGAGGGGCAGGCAGTGAAGTGGCACCAGCACTGTGGAGAGAAAGGAGCTGGCTCAGTGCCTTAACCTGTACCCAGGTGTTAGAGGTTTGACTGGGAGGTGCTCTCAGGAGCTGGGCTCTGCACAGAGCCCGTGCTGACTGCGAGCAACTCTGTTCCCAGGGGGCACCGGGCCCTCGTCTGACGCGGGCTGGGGATGCATGCTGAGGTGTGGGCAGATGATGCTGGCCCAGGCACTGATCTGCAGACATTTAGGAAGAGGTGAGTACTGTTGCTGAGGCAACTTTCGTGTTATTTGGAGGCTGTTTCATTTTTGTTGTCGTTTTCCATAAAAGCATAAAACCTAAATTTATTAATGAAACTTTCTGTGATGCCCTGATAAAGTTATTAGTGAACTATTCTTGTCTGATGGGGCAAAATCATGTCAGCCTTAAGCAGAGAAACAAAAACAGAGGAGGGACAAATAGGGAATCCCACTGTTGTTATTTTATAAATCTTTTTGAGGAATACCCAAGTTGAAGCCAAGGGAAAACTTGTTACCATGGGTCTGAGTTCTTCCACTCTTTTCGATACATAGCCATCAAAATGCTATCCTAGGGTGATGGAGTAGTGACAGAGTGATAGACACCACACAAAGTACTTCACAAACCACTCACCCATCATCAGCCTGAGTCCAAACCCCACAGCAGACCTCACTGCTGCTCTTAATGCTGTACTGGCACCCCATATCCCAGGGTCAGGGGTGAGTGTCATAGGTCTGCTCTGTGTCACTCTTCTGTCAATTACCTTGCTGTGGTGGGGTCTGTGATCCTTATGCTCTTCTGTCACTGCTTCTATGGCAGCATGATTTGTGGATTTACCACTTTAATAACTGTATCCACAGATACAGCAAAGAGTTAACTGAAAGAATAGGCAAACAAACATATTACCTGAGAAAAACTAGACCTTGAACTTGTAGTATGGATCTAATTAGCATCAGCCCTGTGTATGTGCTCCTCTGTTAGTAAATGGCAAAGCCATGGTTTGGACTTAGCTGTGGGAGAGGAAGAGTCCATTGTATTTGGACTTTGCTTTATGAGTCTTACTAGATTTGCAAGCATTTGTTGGATAATAAAGTCCAAACAGAACAGATAGTTTTAAATAGTCTTGGAAGCTCACACAGAGCAATGGCTATCAATTCTCAGCAGTGATCACTCAGGATATACTTTCAGCTGGCATAGTTATTTTAGTTTTCCAATTTTCACATGATAGCATGTGGACATAGCAAAGGACAGCTTGATAATAAATGACAAGGCATGACTTCTAGGATCTCTAAATAAAATGTAAATATTAGAGATGGATTGTCTCTTAAGATCTTATTGCATGGCTTTCTGCCATCTAGAAATTTGATCGGTACAATGAAAGCATTATTTTTTTTAATCTGTGTAACTTCTTTCCTGTAAGATTGGCAATGGGAAAAACACAAAAAACAACCAGAAGAATATCATAGAATCTTACGGTGCTTTCTGGATAGAAAAGATTGCTGTTATTCCATCCACCAAATGGGTAAGAACACACACATCAACTTCCTTTTGTCTGCTGAGATTCCTACGGTATTGAAACTTTCTCATTTGAAGTAAGTTAATTAAAAATTTTTAAAAGGTGATTATGAAGACAATGTACATATTTATATATAAATAAAAATGTATGCAAGTAGGTACAATGTATAATCAGAAATATTATTCACTAAGACCTAAATAAATCTGTATTCTAGAATCTAGCTCTTGATAACGTGTGCAAGTTTTGGGTAGCAGAGTTGATAGTATTAAAATAGACAGTCATAAAACTTATTGCAGTAATTTGTAAGTAAAGACATATTTGTAATTGTCATTACAGCTTAGGAACTTTTTGTAAGGAAACTAGCAGTCATTAAGTTTTGAAAAGAGTATAGATTGAGAAAATAATTGTTGTTGCTAAATACAGCTTGCATTTGCTCTAGAATGTTTGTCAAGATATTAGTGAGCCATGCTATTTGACATAGAGTGTGACCAGCCTCTCTGTGGTCTTTTCCTGTGTGTGTTTTCCCTTACAAAAACAGCGCAGATGGGTGTTGGAGAGGGGAAGTCCATTGGAGAATGGTTTGGACCAAATACAGTTGCTCAAGTACTGAAGTAAGTCGTGGCAGTGGCTCCCTCAAACTCTGCTCCCAGGGCTGCTGAGCTCGGAGACAGCGCAGTGCTGCCCGAGGCTGCTGGAGAACACGTGGAAGCTCCTCCCAGTCTGGAAGCCATGCTAGAGCTGACTTTGCTGAGGGCTAGGCGAACGGCCAGATTTCGGGTGGAGGCTGGACTGCAGGTCCTGGGTGCCATTTGCTCCAGCCCTAGGACAGACACGTTGTGGAGAAAGAAAGGAGCTAAAGGATGTTCTGGCATCCAGCTCCTTTCCCTTACAAATTCTTCATGACTCACATACCAGTTTTTCAGGCTTATTTTAGACAACCAACACCACCTGTGCAGCCTAAGAGCTCCCTTCCCCAGAGTTCTGGATGTCACACAAAGTGGGCAGAAACCTGTGTGCTATTATGCCACCTTCCTAACTTTTGGGTGCCAAAATCTTGAGTTGCTCTGGCTTTCAACAACCTGAAAATGTTCCACTGAGTTTAGTGGACCTTCTTAAGCACAAAGTAATGTGAAAAACTGGCATAGGAATTTTTCTCTTCTCTACATGATGTCAGGCGCCATGGGCAGAATCCCACAGCGGAATCTGTTAATTGCAATAAAAAGTAATAAACCTAATTATGTGGTTGAGCTGTTGCTATCCTTGCATTTGGCAAAAAGACAAAATAGTTTTCACATGGTATAGTGTGTGTGCTTTTCCTGGAACCACTCATTATTATTTTTTTCTAAATGTGTTAAACACTAAAAGTTATCTTTTTATTACATGGAGACTTAAAAAAAAAACCAACATTTTTTTTTTTTCCAAATAAATGATTTTTTTACTCAAGAACCATTTAACTGTACTGAGTTAAAAGCTACCCTCATGGTCCTAGTAAGCTTTTATTAATTATTGCCTCTGTTTTCTAGGAAGCTTGCTTTATTTGATGAATGGAATTCATTAGCAGTTTATGTATCTATGGACAATACAGTGGTCATCGAAGACATCAGTAAGTGAAACAGGAATTCTTGCAGGACTGCTTTAGTGTCTCAGCAGATATTAAAGAGTAGCTCAAGCTCATGGCAGATTTAATTGTTTGGACAAACTACTTCTGGGAGCATTAGGGTGGTGGTTAGATTTGATAACATTAAGGGTCTTTTCTGGCCTAAATTATTTGATGATTCTGTGACTATTTCCTTGGTGACAGTTTTTGATTTGACTTCACTCTCCTGAATTCATCTGTGTATGAGCAAAATCTTGGGACCATCCCTATTTCTTCCCAGAGTAAGAAGAGGAATAAAGGAAATGGATACTCAGGTTTGGGGTTTCCAAAAGCAAAGTTAGCACAGAACAGTGAGGCATTTTTGGTGACCAGCTTACATACTATGTGGATGAGAAGGTGGAATTTGGTCTGTGCTACCTTAACTCTCACTGTAGCAATGGAATGAAGTTGCAGTATGTAAAAATACAGAGAATTGCTTGTAATACAGTTTGCCAGAAATCTGCTTTTGTCAGGCAAAAGGGAAATGAGGGGCAGATCCTTCAGAAACATGTGGCCCATTTTCTGTTGTAAAAAGGTGGGTTTACAAGTGGTATTTAGCCACAGCCTACTATTTAGCCACAGGTTCTACTTTAGTCCCTACTTCTGCTTATTTTATGTCTACATCAATGGAAGTGAAGAGTTCCCTGAAGAATTTCTAATGCTTTCTCTCTGCTGTATCTCCCAGGCAAAGCTTGCCAGCATTAATACTGCGAGTAGTAAATGTAACTTTAGTCTTAAACATTCATCCCCTCATTTTTCTCATATCTCACTAATATCTCACATACTCTCACTGCCAGAATTCTACTAAATAGTCAGGATTTCCATGCCCTGCTCCTTTTGTCTTAAAACAGGAGCTCTATAAAGCTGCCTGGAAAAGTAATTTAATTCATGATTGAGAGGAAGATGTGCTCTGTGTTCCTCTGTGCATTCACTGATCTCTCTTTTCGTTCCCCCAGAGAAGATGTGCTGGTCCCCTGCCCAGAGCAGCGGCGTTGCCCACAGCAGTGCACATTTGCACAGAAGTGCTCTTGGCCAGAACAAGAACACAGCAGGATTTTGCCCAGGCTGGAAGCCCCTCTTGCTCATTATCCCTCTCCGGCTAGGGATTAATCACATCAACCCAGTGTATATTGATGCGTTTAAAGTAAGGGATTCTTCAGTGACTTGTTTGTGTATGTGAAAAAGTTCAGGTATCTGTTATATCAATAAACAAATCAACTTAATTTTTCTCTCTTTGGACTCCTAGGAATGCTTTAAGATGCCACAGTCTTTGGGAGCATTAGGAGGGAAACCCAATAATGCCTATTATTTTATAGGATTTTTAGGTAAGGAAGAAAGAAACTTACTCCAAATATCCGTATGACTGAAAGAGAAAGGATTTTCTTTGGGAAGGGGCAGTAGTAAGCATTTTAAGCATGAGAATGGAGAAGAAACATACCTTAGACACCTCAGGAACAGTATGAGACCATTCTTATAGGAACAGAAAAGGAGCAGCAAAGCTTGACATAAAAATATGCAATGATATAAGCAAGAACAAGACACTAAGAAAAGTTGATAGCATTCAACAAGTGTCAGATGTCACTGCTGCTTAAATACTGAATTTTTTCTAATCATTAATACTTTCTAGTGAAGTGTCCTGTTTTATTCTTTTGCTTCCTGGCTTTCTTAAATTATTGTCATATATTTTTCAATTTTTTCTCAAAGCAGTATGTCTTTCACCTTCTTCCATGTCTTTCTTTATTAATAAATGCAATAATTGGTCCTAGATTCAGTCTTTCATATTTCACCCTGGTTTGATCTGTAACTTCTTGGATATTTTGTTCTTTCTTTTATAAAACCTGAGCTGGTTTAGTCAGACTTATTTGTTCAATTTCTGGTTGAATGCCTAATGGGATTACAGATTGCATTTGTGGTCATCCTGTATCTTTGATCTGAGGAATGCTAGGGATTACTTCAGTTGAGATTTTTAAAAAATGTACTGGACCTCATGTAGATAAAGTAAAGTATGTGACAAGGGTAGAAAAAAACATCCAAAAAATCTACCCTAAAAGGTAACAGTGAAAATTATACTAAATGCCCTGTGGGATACTTTTGTGCCTGGCTTCCCAGTTCTCTTAAAGACTCCGTGGCTGGAGAGTTGAGATATGGACTGTTCTGATAATCCAATTTATGTTTTACAAGTCTGGATGGAATAAGTGTTTATTACTGCCTCTTGATTGTCGTTACCATATGGATTTTACCCCTCCAGGCAATGAGCTGATCTACTTGGACCCTCACACCACTCAGAGTTTTGTAGATTCAGAAGAAAATGGCACAGTCGATGACAAGAGCTTCCACTGCCAGCAAGCCCCACACAGAATGAAGATCATGAATTTGGACCCTTCAGTAGCTTTAGTAGGTGTTAGAAAATAATAAATGTGTGTACTTTATTCAAAGCAATACCTTTGTGTATTGGTAAGGGCAGAAGCATGTTTCCTTGATCACAGTCAAGATCACAGGGCACTCTTCTGCAATCTGAAATTCAACATAGTAGTTTACATATTAACTGCATAGGATATGTTAATTTTAGCTCAAGCAGGGGACCAACTGTTTGTATCCTGGGGAGCCAATTAAGTTTTCTTTCCTGGGCAACATAGACCTTTTCCAAGAAGTAGTTTTAAAGTCAAAGCAAGGAACTGAATCAGGTTTCCTTATTTTATTCCATCACTGTCATCTGAGCATTGGTTGCTCTCAAGAAGATACTTACCTGAGCTTGTTTTATTTAATCTACAAATCTTAAAGTGGAATTACTTGTAGAAGTCATCCAGTATAGGTCACAAGAATACTGTGGTAGTGGAAGAAATTCAATCTGATCTCATGACAGTAGCCTTTGGTTGAGTTATGGGTGATTGTCACTTGAGATATAACCCATACATAGATACCACAGCATCTTTGCTCATTATAGGTTGTATTTAATATTACTGTGTGTGTTCTTTCCTTAGGGCTTCTTTTGCAAAGAAGAATGTGATTTTGATAACTGGTGTAGTCTTGTACAAAAGGTAATACCGCTATCTTTTTTTGCTCTGTATGGAATCACGGATACTGTTCTTTTTTTTGGTTAATGGAAATTCCCTGCCTGCAAATCAAATGATCACCAGTGGAGGTGGCACTAGTGATCAGGGAGAGCTGACACTGCTGATGGAGCTTGTTCAGCATTTTGCAAGCCTGAGCCCTGGCACTGGGAGAACAAGTACATACACCCCCTTCCTGAGTTTGTCTTCTGTTAGCAGTACTGCGTTAGTGGCTCGTACCTAAGAAACACAGCAAGCAGTTGGAATATTAAGCAACAGGAATATGAATATGAAGTACCACCAACCAAAAGCATTTATTTATAAAAAGGCTACAGAAAGCAGTTTGTAAATAACTGAAGTAGAGGATATGATGTAGCTCACCCTGACAGTGGTGAAATTTTGCTTCAATAATAACTCGTTTCTCCTGATCAAAACCTATCTTCAAAATCTGTTAGATTTTTTGAGTAGATAGATCTTTTTCTTCCCATTGATCAACAGAAAACTAGAACACAGAGAGGTCCAAGCAAGTAATTTACTTTTAAAAGGTAGAAGTATGTTCTTGGTAAGGATATCAAAGCTCATTATAATGCACTGGTAACAGGTAGGAGAGTTTAAGAGATCCATCTTCCAGGTGTGTTTTCAAGTAGGACAATACTAGAGATGTGTGAAGCAGTGATGCATGATGGCAGGTACCTGAAATAACAGGAATTTTACAGCCTTTGTTCTTTGATAGATATTCAGTATTAAAAATGTTCTTAATTAAACAATTTTTTTGTTTTTATTCTGTCCTCAGGAGATTCTAAAGCAACAGAGCCTACGGATGTTTGAGCTGGTCCAGAAGCACCCACCACACTGGCCTCCTTTCATACCTCCGACCAAGCCAGAAGTGACAACCACAGGAGCAGGTGTGGTACCACTGAAAGTGCTGCTGGGCAGCAGAGTGGGGCTCCTCAGCCAACAGGAGAATCATCACAGCTGGAATAACTGGGCTTTTCTGAGGATCAAGCAATCCCTGCATGATTAAGTGCCTTACTCTTACGGAGTATCAGTTATCCAAACAGGCCACGTCCAATTCACAAGTGTTAGCACAATGTATTTTTAAATCTTTGAAAATATTTCAAAGGCAGCATTTCAGAAGGTGGGGGGGAAGGGTTGAGCGTTTTTTTAGTAAACAAAATCAGGCATGTCTTTACATTCTAAATTGTTTTAATTTATTTTTCAGAACTCATTGAATCTACTGACAAGCTATTTGAATTGGAAGAAGAATTTGAAATCCTGAGTGTATGAAGGAAACTGTGGTGGCTCTTCTGAGTATTGACCATATTGCTAATATTATTGCATTGACTTAAATTACACAGCCATGTTAGCCCAGAAGTGCCTGAAATCATGGATAACAGAGCACAAACACCTAGTATCATCCAAAACTCCACCAGGGACAGTTCCTTCTGTCAAAGAGCTTCCCCAGATGGAAAGGCAGTGAAAGATTTTATTATAAGACCCTGAAAGGGAACCTCTTATAATGTGTGTCTTTATTGAAGACAAATGGACCTCTGATATTAAGGCAAAAATAAGTCTGTCAATGGGCTGTATGTTTGGAGAAAGGGATAACACAAAATGGGTATTTCTTGCTCTCATATAATGCAATAGTTTAGTTCTTAAAGCAAAACAGTCTTCTGTTAAGGAGGATGTTTACTTCTGTTCCTTCCTGTGGGCTGCACCATAGAAAAAATGCATTGTCTTGTTTAAAAGATCAACTGGATCAGGAGAAAATTGTTTCCTTGTTAAATATTTTAACATGTATTTGAGCAACCACACTTTATGACAAAAATGTTTCTGTGAAAGGAACTATGTCTAACGTATCCATTTTGCAATAGCCTTCCTGTTTCTGGGAAACCTCAAGAGGAACAGGAGCCTCAAATAGTTGATACAGATCACAACCACTGTTATAGTTATGATATATTTCACCTTGACCTTAAAGTTCAATCATTAAAACTTAGGCTGACTTTTCTTTTGGAGCTAAAGTGAGTCAAAGGTGGTTTAACTGTACCTTATTTATTTTAAAAAAGATTTACACAAGTATCTCTGTTATTGCACTTTATCTGTGCATCTAATAAATTTCTTAAGCTTTTCATAGGTTGTATGCTGCTATATTTTGTTAATTTGTTTGTGTGAACTAAATATAACCCAGGTTATCTTAAAACTTAATATATAGGCATATGCAAATGACTTAATTGTTGGGTTTTGACTTGTTGCCTTTTAAAATCTGTTTTGGTAAAAGTGCCTTAATTCTCCAGGTTTATCAGAAGAGCCGATGCAGTTTTGTTTCTTAGAAAGAATATCTCTGTAGCAGCTATAAGAAAACCAGCTCAGAATAAAGGCAAAGATCTTTTAATTAATTCTACAGTTCCTTTTTACTATCAGACAGTCCCCATTCTGATCATTTTGTCACGATAGTGTAATGGACGTGAATCGCACGCTTTCATCTTCAGTAATAAATGACCACATAGACAAATCCTGAATGCTGTCTCCTTGCACTTGCACTTCTGGATCAGGGCTAGTGTGATTTTCAAGAAAATAGTCATGACCTGGGCACAGGTCATCTTGTTTGCCTTCAATGTTTATTAGCCAGGGTTTGGAAACTATAAATGTAGGAAAAACACAATTTTCTTCTCCGCTCCATTAGCTGCACAGGTTTAGTTTTTTTTTTAAATATCTTCATTAATACATGAAGTTACTGTGCTTATGACATCAGTTGCAGCCCTCTTCTCCCCACAGACAAAAATTTAAAATGAGCCCTTGCTCTGAAATACTCAGTTTTGAGCAGTAGCTGCTAAAAAAAAATAATTAAAAGATCCTCAGTGGAGTACCATGGGCTTATGCCCCAAGCCACCCTTAGCCTCTTCAGAGAGGAGCCTGAGTCTTGCCGAGCTCTTGGAAGGATTCTGGGTGGGGTAAACGGATGGAAATGGGGCTGATGGCAAAACAGCTGCTGATTGGAATTCCTGCTCCATGCACCTGACAGGGAGTGGCTGGTGGAGCTGGATGAAAGCTTGGACAGGGACAGTAATGGAGCTGGTTACTTCAAGAGAAGCAGCTCTCTCAAGACAGTGGTGCTTAAAATTCATAAAGCTCTGATCCTGGGGAATAAATTAATTGTGTTTGCATGTGTCATGTTGAAAAATAAAGCCAAGTCCCTGCAGATAAAAGACCTGACCAACATGTCTCTGTAGCACCACGGGAACGCAGTCGCTGAAAATCTCAATTTTTTTTGTCCTTTGTCAGTTATCTGCATGATTTTTCAGAAGTCTTGAGCTTTGCTCTGTGCACAGAAGTGTTTTAAAGTTGCATGTGCATAACCCAGGATGTAAATCCAACATGCTCTCTCTGTGCCAGAACAGCTAAGAAGTAGACTGGGTATCCTGCAGGAAAGGACTGCTGCTCAGGACTATTAAAATGCCTTAAAGATATTTGCAAAGTACATCCAAAGCATTCCTAATTGCGTAAGATCAGAACTAAGTGAGATGAAGGACTACATTGTTCCTCACAACTTCCCTGTTCATCTCTAGTGTTGTTCAACTCTAGAACTTGGAGAGCTCTGACCTTCATCTATGAAGATAATAATGCATTATGCAAGTAATACTTTCATCTTTACTATTATCTGCTTAAAATAATGTTTCAGTCATGCATTAATAATAATTTTCTGAATAATTTTATCTTTAAGATTTTTACGCCAAGGTGAACAGTGTATTTGCAAGGCACTCCTTTGAAATGTCCCGGAATGTCAATAGACAAGGATTTCACTCGCTTCACTCCAGAGAGGTTAATGGTAATAACTTTTGTCCTACTGAATGAATCCATTACAGGTATAAGCATACCTTTGTCATGGGTTTCCCTTCAAATATACAAGGAAAATCCAATTAGTGGCACTTCTCTTTAATTATGCCCTGAAGGAAAGTTAACAGTGCATACAGTAGAGATACAATTTTTTTTAAACTAACAGCAATAAAGCCCAGAGGAAACAGTATACAACACAAGGTGACTGCAGGAGTAAAAAAAGTACATCCCATAACTGCTTACTCCTGTGTCTGCATAAGCTTGTGTGCTGTGTAAAGGCTCTACTTTTCAAACACACACAGCTTGAATAATTACAAAATAAGTGTGCCAAAGCTGCCTCAGAAAGGAAATTTATGTTCATAGTAATAAAATATTGGCTAATAAGGTATGGCTGCATATCATTGGCTGCAAGGAGATAAGCACAGACCTTGAAGCCGACAGACCTGGAATATATTTCAATAGAAAGCAATGAAAAATGGTACCAGAGGTGTTTTGGATTTATCTTCACATGAAAAATTGCATTTTTCATTGGTAGCTCTTTAAGATCAGCTGTTGATAGCAGTCTGGATTAGAACTGGTTACCTGTCACTGGAGGAAAGAATGTTCCATCTGTGTAATAAGCAAAGCAAAACATTCATTTTTCAATTTTTCTAAGCAAATCCATTATCAACTATTAGTGCATAATGTTTCCAAGTCACCCAGCATATACTGATAAATTTTAGCTAGTTCTGTGTTTCACAGGAGAATGAGTCTCCATTCCCTTACACTAGACCAAATACTGTTTGCACAGACACTAATTAAGCATAGCTTTAGCAAAGTCTCTCTGGGCGACAGCTGGATGTGCCTCGGACAGAGGAGTGGTACAAGGTGTCAGCTGCTCTTCAGTCTGAGTAAGGAACTCACTGAGACTTTCTGAGGTAGCCATAAAGGAGGGGGGAAAAAAACATTGAAGTAAAAACAGCAGCATGTTTCATTAAAAAAATTGCTTCAGAACACTGGTCTTTCCCTCCTCTGCTCACAAACTCCTGGACTTGAAACTTGATTTTCGTAGAGTTCTGGCTGTCTTGATTCACCCATCAAACACACACAAAACAGGTTTGTGAATTTATCCTTCTCCAGTCAGTGATGTATAATCTGGGGTAACAAAGACTGTTCCCATAACTGCATTTCTGTTACTACAAGTTCTTCATGCACACCTGGCAGCGGCTGACGCGAGTCCGAAGCTGCCCCGCTTTCAGGGTCTCTGAGGGAGGGGCACTGACAAACTGCTGCTCCGGCTCCACCGTGGTCAGCCAGAAGCTGTACTTGTTGGCAAAGTAATGGCACGTTCCCCGAGCACCATTGCACTCGATGAATGGAGTAGCTCGGAAATCCTCCAGGCAGGAACCAGGTGAGACAAGGGACTGGCCTCCACCTTCCGCCCCGGCCGCAGTGTGCTGAAATAAAGATGGCAAGTTGAGTGAGCTCAAAGGAACAGAGGAGGTGAACAGAGGAGTCTCCTGGTTCCATGGCTAAAAGGGGTGAAACAGGCAGCCCAAGTTATATCCTGGCTATATGCATCTGTCTCTTGAGTCAGGGCTGGAAGGCAAAAAGCAGAGGAACATACTTAGGCTGAATAAGCAGGTCTGAAATAAAGAAAAACCATCTTTTCACTGGAAAATTTGGAAACAATAATGCTGACATCATGTTTTTCCAACAATCTTACACTAATAATTAACACACTAATAAGGAAAGTGCAATGGAAAACTTTTTCCACTGAGAAAGAGGATTAAGTCAATTAATTACTGTTCCCACATTTAAAGGTTTTGAAGAACAAACATCTGTGGCAATACAGAACTTAGGCAGCAGCGTCACCACCAAAACTAATCAGAGCAGGTGCTAAACAGAGCTAAGTCAGAGCTACAGCAACCCAGCTGATGAAAAAATGCACTGAGGCAAGAAGAGACAGGGTTCCAGGTTCCTGTAAGTAACCCACAGAGCACAGTCTCAGTGACCTCATCAGAGAGGAGAGATGGAAATGTTTAAAGCTGCCTTCCACTAGCAGTAATGTCCTTACCATAAGGAAGGAGTATCCTATCCACAGGCTGCGCCAGCCCAGGGGACACTGTGGGATGGTGATGTCCTGGCTGTGCACAGCCACAGCCTGGGAAGGTGCTTCACACACAGAGCACCGGCTGATGTACTGTGGGATCTGGACGCTGTCCACGGGCATCATGGGGATGGGAGCAGTGGTGGAGAGCCAGTAGGACTTGTCATTTCGGCTGGCGTAGTAGCACACTTCATTGATGTTGCAGTAAATGAAAGGCATGGTGCTGAAGCGAGGCAAACATGAGCCAGCAAAACCTGGAAAAATCGGAGAAGTGGTCATATCAAGCATCTGCCAAACATCCCAAGTCACACACCAACATTTAGTGGTGAGGATGGCACGAGGGACACTGCTCCCAATGCAGATCTGGCAAAGCCAATTGCCACCACCTCCACTACAGCCCTCTGCATTGCCAGGAAGGATGGGTTTTTAAATGTAATTTTGGCCTGTGTTGTTCGTTCTTGACAGAATTCTGTTAACTCACCAAGATCCTGGTTGTGTGACTTCTCCTGCCCCTCCACATACAATAAGCTGTAGCCATCCCAGAGCTTATTCATTCCTATGGGGCACGGGGGGATCTGCTCTGACTGACTGTGCTTCACTAGAGTGTATCCAACGCCCACGCTCCGACCCGGCATTCCCGGCAAACCAAGGGAGCCCGGCTTCCCAGCAACACCTAGGAGACAGAAGAAGAACTGCTATTGCTAGTGCACAGTGTGGACATCAGCTGGCTCTATACCCCATTTGGCATTCTTTATGGCTGTCTTGTACAACGAGGAGCCCAAGCTATAGGGTTGTTTTATGAATTACTAGATTTAACAGCTCCAAAAGCAGTCATTCCACAGCATCACCCACCCAGTCCCTTCCTCTTCTAGTTTTCTTTCTTTGCCCAACCACTCTGGTGCCAGTGTGTTAGGTATATCTCACAGCACAGTAGTTGTGAGGATCCCAAAGCACCAACCAAAACCTAATTCATTCATTTTTGCTATAGCATTCTTCTTGATGATATTCCTCTTCTTTCTCATTGTGCCTTTCCTCTACTGTCCAAGCCTCACAGCTATGGTTACTGTGAATACTATATCACTCTTCTAGATCTTCAAGGTGATTCCCACATCCACAAAAAATTAAAGCCAAAAGGTGTTTAGAATTGCACCTACAGAAACACCAGCAGTGACATCAACACGGACATGTGACAGAACTTTCCCCACTGGAGATTAAATTTCCTTCATTGCAGATACAAAACACAGTACCACAGACATGGGTGTTGAGGAGGGTCTCAGCAGAAGCTGTAAGCAAACACAATTCTACTGTTTGCTTCTTTTTGATCTGTGCTCCCCAAATTATAAAATTACCTTCAAATCCCTGTGGTCCTGGGGCACCTGGAAGTCCTGGATCCCCAGCTATGCCAGGAGTTCCAGGTAAGCCATCACGTCCTTTCAAACCAGATCTTCCTGGCAAACCTTTTGGGCCTGAAATAAAACACAATTATTAGTATCATTATTTCCTCATACTATTGCCTTGATTCCTGCAATCATATTCCAGAAGGGAAACAAGATGTCAGCAGCCATGCCAAGAGCTCACTCTTCACCAGCTGTGGTTATCAACAGCCACCTCCAAAAGAGATTCCACCTGATCTTGTCTGTAGAAGGATTGAGAGGTGCAGCTGAGCATCACACACGTTAAAAACGCAGCATTATATTTGTATATATTATATTTGTATGCACTTTGATGGAATTCTTTCCTTAATTAAAAAATCCTGTAAACATTCCTAATGCATTTGATACAGTAGTATTTTTCTTCCAGCATTTTGGTGATCTGAAAGTACTTTTTACCTGGTTTTCCAGCCGGGCCATGGAATCCAGGATCTCCATCAAAGCCAGGAACACCATCAATTCCTGGCAGACCAGGTAATCCTGCAGGGGCTGTGACTTCTTCTGGCTGTGGCGTTATTCCCGGGGCCCCTGGTCTGCCAGGGGGACCTGCACATGGGGGAAAGGATGTGTAAATACCCCACAAAAACCATACAGATTTGATGCTAATCCTGACACAAAGGAGAAAAATGTGAAATTAAGACCACCTTTGTATATGAGCATTGAGTATCTCGTAAAAAGTATGTCAAGCTCTTTCTAACTTATTTCAGTCTCTAGGAAATCAAGAGTCTCCCAAATAAGCCCATTAAGGGAGCTCTGAAGTCATTCCCTGCCCAAAGCAGGTGCAATAAATGACAGCTTTTTAAATCTTCCAGCACTCACCTCGATGGCCCATTTCACCTTTCAGCCCAGCATAACCAGGATCCCCTGGAGGCCCATCTTTACCTGGCATCCCCATTAGGCCAGGCTCACCTCTTGCACCTGCAAAGACACACAGCTAAGACTGGAGCTAAGCACTCATTCTGACCCACAACTGCAGCTCTCACTGATGGCAGCAACAGCACCGGGGCTCCGAGATGGAGGGGACCAAACCCTCAAGGCAGTCTGAGCCCAATTTCACATCCACAGTGGCTGCAGAGCCTCAGGACAGGACTTTCCACTGCCACCTAATTGTACTTTATTGAAAGTACTCTTCCCCTTCCTTGCTTAACCCAGGGACAGGGTTTGGCAAGTCCACATCTTTACTATTTGAAATCCATCTCTATGCACAGCACAGAGGGATGGGATCTGCAAGCCTACAAAGACAGCAGACAGTTGTTCATCTGGCAGTGGCTCTCCATCCTGCCCTGGCTTTGGAGTTGTATGAGGTCTCTCAAACCTTGCTCCTGAAGTCTTCATGTGCAGCTGCCCTTTGGCCTCCTTTCATACAGACCAAAGAGAGATCAACATGCTCCCTTCCTTAGCCCAGAACAACATCTCTGAACTCCTACAATACTCTTAGCCTCTTGTGGAGACCTAAATCCACCACACTAATGCCTCTGAGCATACAGCACAGGTGGGATGAAACGGCAACTCCAGTGCTTGCCTAGAGAGCACAAGTGGGTAACTGTGGTCAACAAGCACAGCAACATTGCAGGTGGATTACCATCTACTCAGAAAAAAAACATAGATAGGAGGAAAAAAATAATTAGGGACACATTGAAGGACACCTGGAGCTGGCCCCACTTTGCTGCTTTTGGAGAAAGTAGGTAAAATCTCCAAGAGCCAAAAGGAGAGAATGAGGCATCAAATCCAGCTCTAACACCTGAATGAGGAGGCCACAATAACCACTCAACAGCCATTCCTACTGTCAAGATGACAGCTGCCAAACCACTCCAAGATCCTTTCAAGGCAAGATTACCTTTGAATCCAGATGCCCCAGGGAGTCCAATTGGACCAGCGGGCCCCACGTCGCCCTTAATTCCCCGCAAGCCAAGAACACCAGGGAAACCTGGAGTGCCTGTGTCACCTTGGTCAGAAGCTGGGCCAGGGGGCCCTCGTGGTCCTGGAGGACCTGGAAAACCTAGGGACAACAGGGTTAATTGGAAAAATCCATTCCTGGGGCAAAGTAAATTCTGGGGCTATCCCCAGCATTTTTTTCTGTCTGGGGAGTCAGCCTCTCCAACAAGGCTGTGAGGTACTCAATGGGTAGTGGTGCCATTATGACAAAACTTCCAAACCACACATACCTGAACTGCCATCAGTGCCTGGAACACCAGCATCTCCAGGTCTCCCACGTATATCAGAGGGAAGAGAAACTCCAGGTGTTCCTGGCAGGCCGGGCAGTCCCATAGGACCAGGGGGACCTAGAGTAAGAAACACAAAGTGAGGGACAACCAAAGGTCTTCATGGATCTTCAAAGACATTGACAGCAGGAGCAATATAAATGCTCCCCCAATGGCTGGGGAGCATTTATATTGAGAACTCACTGCAGGAGGGGAAACAATACATATTGTGCTGTTCAGGAGAGATTGAGATACTTTCAGAACTGTGCAACCATTTCTCAAAATACAGAGCAGCATCACAGATTTCACATTTACCTGTCAAGCTTCTAACCACCTTTGAGGCTTCAGGAATTGTCTTTGGTAGTTCTGCTGACCATGCAACCCATTAACCTCAGCTGCAATACATCTTGCAGAACATCAGTATTTACCCATGTCCCCTGATGAGCCTTTTGGTCCAGGGAATCCTGCAGCTCCTCTTCCCAAGCCTGGAGAGCCTTCTTCACCCTTTGTACCTGGGAGACCTGCAGGTCCTTTCAGTCCAGCTTCACTCAGACCTAATTAAACATGGTTGACAAAGATAAGAGAGCCTATTTAAATTGCCTAATAGCAGTCAATTTATTACACAAAATGAGTGGTGATTTAAAAACTAGCCATTTACTACTGTCTCTGCTGTTTTCAGTAGAGCAGCTGGAATTGGTGAGTTGGTGCCTCACATGCTACTCTGGTTGTGCAGAGTGAATTTAAACAATCTGTGAGATGTTCAGAGAAGAGCATATGACTGTTCTGGTCTCCCCACAAGCTCTTGCACAAGAACGGGAACAGTCCTGTGACAGGATCTGCTGCCAGCCTGTATGCTGTGTCTCTCACGAGGACACACCAGACTCAAGCTTCTCGTCTTTAAATAACCTTGTGGGCTTCATGCTGCAACACAGGGAGGGAGTTCAGCTTGCCCAGACTGCTGCAGAATGCACACAGGCACAAGTGGTCCCAGGAAAAGCTGCAGGGAGGTGTTCAGCATGTCACTCTAGGAAGAGTATACACTACAAGCAGCTCTCTCAGGAGAATTGTGGAGGATCTATATGCTGCAACTCATTGCCTTCTGATAATGTCTTAAAGAAAACGCAGGTATGGTTTGAGTTGTACTCATGAAGCCTGTCCATTTTCATGCATAGAACAGCTGCCACAAATCAAATTTTAGGTGCTACTTGACAACATGACTGTAACTAAACAAGTTTTTTTGGTAAGGTCTTTTTTCCCTTCTTTACTTTAGTAAAACCCTGTTTGCAACCCAGAACTACATTCCATTTCATATGATTCAAAATATGAAAAAGTCCAGCAAAAGCTCCCTAAAAGCAGAATCTGGAAACAAATCAAAGAAATCAGCTCCTGAGTTTATTGATGCCTTCCTTGAGCTCCATACAACTGAGGGCACTGAAAAGCAGTACAGAAACATTTCATTGCTAAATCCAGTTCAAAGCAAGCATTTGGTGCTGCCCTGCTCAAATCAAACATCCATTAGAAAATAGTTTCATGACTTCATTCCATTAGTTTTCCAGAAGTGACACAGTCCTTCAGGAATTCGAGGAGAACCACCACCAGAAAAGCCTCTTCAACTACACAGGCTGCATCCTATTCTTACTGGCATTGAAGAAGAATTAGTTCATGCACATTCAGTATCCTGAGCTTTTTCTTGAGGTCATAATTAAAGGCAGAACTGGATGAAATAGGGGAATTTTGTGGGAAACATGCTCTCATGATGGAGCAGTTATGTATTTCCCTAGCTATGACACTTCTACACGTTTCCTTTACCTGGTGTTCCAGGAGACCCTTTTGTGCCTGGCAAGCCATTCAGACCATTTAAACCTGGAAATCCATGAAAGCCTGAGGAGACATTGGGAACACATAAGTGAGCAAATAGGCAAACAATCTAGTTAGGTGGAAATGCATAAGATGGCTCGTGGAGAACACAGCACATAAGAGAAACCTGACACACAGGGGAGCACAGTTATGTAAAGCTGTGAAGTCTCCCTTCACACAAATGCCCTTCACAGAAAGGCATTTCTGTGAAATGCCACTACTGCCACTACTCTCTCGAGTTTTACCCTCCATGAACACCCGTTAGTGACTCAAATCAAGTGAGAGCCCCTCCCTTTCCAGCCATTCCTCTGTTCATTCCTAGCAGCTGGTGCCTGCAGAGCCTTGCCAAGAGGGAGCTCTTTCCCAGGCACAGCTGGCCCCTCACACACTGCCTGCTGGAGACACTTGGCTGCAGTGCTGCTTTTCTGACCCAACTCCTCCTTCCACGTGCACATGGCACATATACCTTTAGGTCCCGCTGTTCCACGAGCGCCAGGGAATCCAACAGATCCTGGCTGTCCTGGGGGTCCTGGTGGGCCAGGGGCTCCTCTCAGCCCAGCATTTCCAGGGATTCCTAAAAGCAAGCAGAAAAATATTCCTGTACTACAGATCACGTCCAGGCTGAAATGGCTCACAGCTCCATCTTACAGCTTCCGTTCCTGCACTTAACTCATAACACAGATGAATAAAGCAAAATCAAACCCAAACATCTCATGCCACCATTAGCACCACATTTATCAAACTATTTATTTGATGGGGGCTTTTCTAATCATAGCAGTGTCAGTCTTCATCATCCACTAATACATAAACATTTCACACACCATATAATTAAATTGGTTTTCAAATAAAACATTTCAATAACAACTTTCACAGTTCTCCAACCTTTGATCTTGATAACTATTTGGGAATCTACCTGCTAATTACCCCACAACCCAAAGACACTTGTAGCCATTCTTCTGGGTAGGTTTGGCTCTAGAGAGGTAAAGACAAAAGACAGACAAAAATGTTGCAATGAAAGAGCTGTGAAGAAGCTGCTGCTGCTTGTATCTAACTGAGATCTTGCCTATTTGTTAATAGGATTCCTTTGGGTTTCAGTGTTGCAGGATTCACCATATTTGACCAGCAGGACAAGGTGACACCTTACACTACTGCCAAAGAAAATTCCCATCTTCTTGCCAAACTTCTTGTTTAAGCCTCAGCTGAGAAGGCCAAACAGGGCTAAGGAAACATCATGTCACAGTCACAGCATGACTTAGGTGCTCAGACCAGTACCTGCTGGTCCTTCTTGGCCAAGATTTCCTGGGCTGCCTTTGGGTCCATTCACCCCAGTGTTTCCTGGGTAGCCTGGTTCACCCTTGAGTCCTTCTCTCCCTCTCTCTCCTAAAAGGATATAAACATACAAGTCAAACTGGAGGAAGGCATGAAGAGGGTGAGAAACATGGTATGCTGAGGTTGAAGCACTTGTGTTTGCTCAGCCATCACTGGGCCCTGGGCTGGACTCCCAGGGTTCCAAATGCCAGTGCAAGTTCACAGGTGCCTCAAGTGAAGTGAGCCCAGCATTAGAACCGGGCTGGTCTCAGAGGTGCTCATTATCATCCAGATTTGTGCCCCATCTGGACTGCAGACTCCTCGAATCTCACTTTCAGGATTACAAGAACACCCAAATTTGGCAATGCCAACCTGTTTAGTCTCTAGAATTTTGTATTCTTGATGTGAGCAATCAAGGCCTACTTCACCTGGAAACCCTGGGTCCCCTCTCTCTCCTTTTGGTCCAGCAAGGCCAGGAACACCAACAGACTCTCCCTGTTCACCTGGAAAAGAAAGGAAAGGCCATTCTGTCATTGACTGTGGACATCAGTTTCCAGGGCTTGTTTAAGAAAATAAACCTTGCTATGCTTCAAATTCATGGTGAAAACAAAGACAATAGCAAATGATGCACCTGAGTCTGCTTATAACCATCAATGGATGCAGATCCACTCATGCAAATGCACAAGACAGACATTTACAGGTAATTCCACAACATTCTTCACTTTTGACATGAGGAGATGAGAGAAAAAGGTGCTTCTTGCACTGTCCAACAGGCTTCACACAGTGCTGTGGCCAAACTTTCAGAGAATCATAAAATATTTAGGTCTTGTCCGAATGAAGCCTCTTACAAGGGGTACATACTTGGAGCCAGTCACTGGAGAGCAGGGGACCCTTCCAGAACACTACTTGTTCCTTTGTGTCATTAATATTAGGACTGTGTATAATGAAAGACCATATACGCTGTGAAAGATTTTTTACCCTTTGGACCAGGAAGGCCAATAGGTCCTGGGAATCCAAGTGTTCCTGTGGTGCCATCTGAACCCTGAAAGAAAGCAATCCAACCAAAATTAATCTTTGCTTTTTATTCTTGCTGTTCCAAGCTTGGGTCATGTGGAATAACAGAACACAAAGGTGTAGGAAGAAATACTATGTAAAATATCATTTAATAGTATGAGCCAAACAAAACCAATATGGAAGTTCTGTAAGGAAAAATCCTGCCAGCTTCTGCTGCTGTGCTACAGAAATACCAATTAGAACACAGGGTTTTCCAAAGAGCACCCAGAGAAGAAGATGATACTTAAGAAGGTATTTACCCTCTCTCCTGGCATTCCTGGAAATCCCATGATACCATGTGCACCCTTCTGTCCTGGCAGGCCAGGTTGTCCAGGTGAACCAGGGAAGCCTGGGTCACCATAAAGACCTCTCTCTTTGCTTGGTGACCCAACTGGACCAGGGAGGCCAGGCTGTCCAAGGCTTCCTGGGATTCCTTTATCACCTGGGTAATACAGAAGAGTGGAATTTCATTCAATAGTACAGACATCCAGCTCATTTGGGTCAGTTGACCTGTCACCCTAAACTCCCCTAAAGAGGAAGAAAGGATGGCATTAGATCTACAGAACAGAACTTCAAAGGAAAACTGCTTTCTCAAAATTCAGAACTGCCATATGCCATATCCTGCTAGAATGGGAATGGCAGAACAGAAAACAGGGAAAAAACTGTTTAAGAAAACAGTAACACTGTAGGCACTGCCAAAAGGACAGACCATGCTCCACTGATAACAAGCCCAGATACTGAACAACTGATACTGGCAACTAACTGCAATGTTGTGAAATACCTCTAGGTCCTGGGAATCCTCTGAGTCCAGCTAATCCAGGATCTCCTTTGTCTCCTTTGATTTGCAGTGCTTGTTCTGAAGTCCCAAGAACAGGAGGACCTGGTGGACCTATATCACCTCTGTCACCTGAAGAAACAAAAAGACAAGAAATCTTCTTGCAAAATAATCTAGCAGAGGAAAACAGAACTTCCATGTTTCCTGATGCGAGTTCATTAGTAATCTTTGGTAAACAGATCAAAGTAATGAAAAATAGAAGACTGCAATATTTAGACAGACACAGACATCTCAGAGCTGCCTCCCAAGTCCCTCTGCTACACAGCCAGCAAAAGCCATTCAGCTGTTTCTCACCTTTTTGACCTTGAAGTCCCACAACTCCTGGACTTCCTTTCCCTCCAGCTGTGCCAGGAGTTCCTTTAAACCCATTCACTCCAGGGACACCAGGCAGTCCTGGCATGCCAGGGAAACCAAGCAGGCCAGAAGACCCTTTCTCGCCTGCACAGAAATGTTGAGAAATAAAAAGGGACTATCAGTCTCTCCTGGTATACTGCACACACACCCTGGGGCAGATAGAGGCTGCCGGGGTCTGGCCAGTCACCCAAATCCAGGTACTTAAACAAGCACATGGCACAGGCACAGCACTGTCACTTCTGTCACAGGTCTCCACTCATGATACTTTCAACCAGCACTTCTCAGTTCACCTTTGAGAGCCTGGTCCTGCTTCCAGTGGACATCAACCACAATCAATTTCCAAGAGAACAACATGCAGTTCCCCAGCTCTATTGCTTTGTGTTATTCTCCAGGTAACCAACTACTGTATTGGTGCTTAAGGATCACACAGTTTGTAAATTTTTACTTCCCATTTGATTTGCGCTTGATTTTCTCCCTTCTTTCTATAAATTTCATTCACTGTGTATTTCAGCAGCAAAACAAATGCGTCCCTAAAAAACATCCCAAAAACATCCCTAAAACTAGCTGGGGATTCATTCCCTTCCAGCAAGTTAGGCCTAAAATCAGTACCAGCAAGGTTATTTGTTTTGTGGGCACAGCAATCTCAAGACTGAAACGCCTACCTTTTGGCCCTGAGAAGCCTGGATGTCCATCTTGACCAAAAGGCCCAGGTGGCCCTAAGAATCCTCTTTCCCCAGCAGATCCTGGAGCACCATCAAGACCTGGGAAGCCTTTCATACCAGCAGGGCCTTGTGGTCCTACATCCCCAGCCACACCTTTGACTCCAGGAGGTCCTGAATCAATACAAGAAAGAACTCAATAGAGGATATTGCACAAAACTAGGATATTTTGTGGCAGCTTCCCAAGCTCTTTTAAACACAGCGCTGTTTTTAATGACAAATGGACCTTATGGCACATGCAGCCTACTAGAAGGCATAAAGCTTAGAACTGCAAAAGCATTAGTCATCTAATAATAAAATACCTACAAGAAGGGTTACTGCCTACATCACTACACAACTGGCAAGAGTGAAACCCCTTATGATGGATCCATTTCTGACCACCAGACACTGACCTGTAATGCACAGTCTTACCTTCATCATCAAGGCAGCCAAGACAGAATGGGGAGCATCATTAATGCCAGCTTCTGCTCCCTACCCCATCATCTGGGTGAACCAGAGATCAATCAGCTAGACAGGCTTATTTTCACAAGCTCTTTTTTCACCTTGAAAGTTGAACTGTACTTCTCAAGAGCCAGTTGCTCACTACAGGAACAAGCTGATTGTGCTGTCATGAAACCAATACCATATCCACTATTTTGCCTCTAAATGTTTCTAGCTGA
>WAAG01069230.1:3330-15139 GCA_013390105.1 Tichodroma muraria | reverse complement strand
CCTTTTGGTGAAGACATTTTTTCATAAGATGAAGTCTAACCCCCCTGGCACAACTTGAAATGTCTGCCATTCTTCTTATGTAATATTTTTTATTGTATGACATAAATACGTAATTTATTTATTATTTAGCCCTTGTTACTTCTGAAAACAGACCAAACCCCACCTCTCTACAGCCTCCTTTCAGGTGGTTGTAGAGCATGGTAAGCTCCTTTTCTCTAGGCAAAACACCCCCAGCTTCCTCAGCAGCTCCTCATCAAAAACTTGTGCTCCAGACCCTTCATCAACTTCATTGCCTGTCTCTGGATACATCATCAGTAGTCACAACCTAGTTCTTCAAATTAGTACATAGGGCATAAATTTTCCTCTGACTGTATATTTAAAGTCGCACTTCAACCACTTCAACATGTAGGTTTCAAAATCAGGAGTAAAATGCAATGCATCAAACCCACTGACAAGTAGGAAGTTTCTTTTACACACAGGGTGGATAATAGCTTAGTAATGCAAATAAAAAAATAACAAAATCAATTTGAAATTGAAACTTTGGTATAAAGAGTTAATTTTAAATGCTTTTCTAGATCACTGGTATTTCTCTTATGCAAAACTCCCCATGGAAACCTGATTTTTTGCTCTTTGCTATTGTAGATTATCTGCAGGGAACTGAAGGTAACATCCAAAGTACAGAGTTTGCAAAAGAATTAAACTTTTTCTTATCGGACCTCAGTCAGACACTGAAATCTATCCAAAGAGCAGAGATTCTGATGAATTTTTTTGTACAAGTAGGTCAGTGAAAAATTTAATACCTTCCTACAAAAACATCATTATAATAAAAGGACCTTAAAGAGTGTGAAGTCAGTTTATTCTATTAGCCTGCAATTATTTCCTGAGCAAAATAGTAATCTCTTGTCAGTGCTGTAAATTAGGATGGCCAGATGTTAACTTGGTAGTTAAGACCATCAACTGAGTATATTTCGTTGAAGTGGTGGTCTATTTCCCTGTGCCTCAGTTTTATTATTTGGTTTTATTAGTTTTGTTGTGGTTTTTTTTCCTATTAAAAAAAAACCTATTTTTTTGGGGGGTCAAAAATATAGGAAATTCAAATTTCCCCAAATCAAAAAATCTGGTAGATAAGTTGCAGTCTTAACTGCAGTCTTGCAGTTGAAAAAAAAAAGAAGTCTTATTGTTGTTGGGTTTTGGTGTAGAAAGTTGTATTCTGTTCACTCAAATAAAATGTATTTAGTGTAGCCAATGGTCTTATATTTTCTTGGTGATATTTTGAAATTTAGGTGACAGACAAAAATCGCTTAGGGTTTCCTGCTGAATATATCTGCTTTTGGAGTTAGAAGTGAAAGCTGAAACAGGAGCTAAAGACTTAAGGGGCTACTAAATGATCTGTGACATTTAGGAAGGAATAGCTATGGTGGCTTGAAAATTGGCTTAATTTTTTCGAGTTGATCAGTATGGATGGTTACAGCTGCAAAACCAACATACTGTGCTTAGATTCATTGGCACAAATGTAAAGGCTCTTGGAAGATTGCTGCTATCGAAGTATTGGATTCCTGATAGGCCTGATATTTAAACACATATTTATAACTCTTAGCAGAAAAAAAAATATTTTATTTCTTTTTAATGTTTTCAAATATCTTAGTATTAGTGGGAGAGAACTCTTACAGGACAGAAAAGACTTGAATAGCAATTGCAAGAAAAAAGCAAAGGCCTCTTTTTCTGTAGTCAGAAGTGATGGGTCTTGAAATGAAAAGGGAAGTGTGTGTGTGTTTTCTGTACTGGGGCAGAAAGCAAGAGAGAAGGGAAGTGCCGGGTTCTTTCTTTGAGTAAGAAGGGCCTATAGCTGAATGAAATACTTGCTTTCATATAGCAAAGGAAGAAGAGGAATATAGGTAGCAAATAAATCTTACTCCCTTCAAATGCTGGGAACTGTGTGTTCATGCAGCATCAGATCAACCTGTGAGTGGATTTCTCCACTCATGAGAAATTTTTGCTACTCTTTTAGATAAAGGAAAGCCATGCTGGTGGTGTAATCACTAGTACTGAATTGGAGCTGCCTACAGACTCCTCCGTTACAAATGAGGAGGATGAGTCCCTCCTTTGGCCAAAGAGGTTTGTGCAGCATGACACATTTCTGAAATCCATGCTGAGCATAGAGCACAGGGCAGCCTACTGTGGGAACTTCAAGGGAACTGTTATGTGGATTGCTAATTCCTTGATGTACAATTGCCTCCTAGTCAGGAGCACAATATAAAAAATGTTATAAACAGAACAGTGTGTGGTCCTTGATTTCCAGAGGGTGTTGCCCTGTTGTTGCTCACAGATGAAATTTATTGCCTGTCTCCCTCATCCACTAATGCCACCTACTCTCTTGCTGAAAATACTATCTGTATGACTGTGCTGCCTGTGTAGGCTCTTCATCGCTCTCCAGCACTAAAGTGGCAATTGTCTCTACAAGGGAAAGCAGTAGTCCAGAGATAACATATACTGCATGCATCATAATCCCCAAAGTAGAGTGTGTGGGAGATGATACAACTCTTTGAAAGGGGCAATATGCTATTTTTAGTTATTGCAATGAAGCCTTTATTCTAAGTTGCACTGAGCAGTTGACTGTAATGTGATTTGACCTTGTCTAGAAAGGTAAGTTTTGCAATTAAATAATAAAAAATCACTTATATAAACATTTTCATGTAACAGACCATATGTCAGAATAATGGTATATAAAGCAGGTGATACACAGTTGAAAAGACTCATTATTTCTTATGCAACTCTTCTTTGAACTATATAAATAACTCTGGATTCTGGTAAAGGTTACCATGTGTGTCTTCTTGAATGTTTAAAATAACAAACAAATACTTCTAGTCCAGGGGGCTTTCCATGAGTTCTGGAAATTACCTCTAGAAATTACTCATACTTTAGCAAAGAGGGTTCTGATCAGTGGCACAGGATCTGACTGGAGGCCTGTCACTAGTGGAGTCTTCTGAGGTTCAATATTGGGCTCAGTATTCATTAACTTACTCATCAATTATTTGGATGAAGGGCAGGTGTGTCCTCAGCAAGTTCAGTGGTGACACAAAGCTGTGAGGAGTGACTGATACCCCAGAGGGCTGTGCAGCCCGGCAGAAGGACCTCAACAGCCTGGAGAGATGGGCATGGAGAAACCTTCTGAAATTCAGCAAAGGCAAGTGCAGGTCCTGCAGCTGGGCAGGAATAACCCCATGGACCAGCACGGACTGGGGGCTGAGCTGCTGGGAAGCAGCTCTGTGGAGAAGGGCCCGGGGTGCTGGTGGACAGCAAACTGTCCATGAGCCAGCAGTGTGTCCTTGTGGCCAAGAAGGCCAATGGGATCCTGAGCTGCATTAGGAAGAGCATGGCCAGCAGGTCAAGGGAGGGGCTCCTGCCCCTCTGCTCAGCCCTGGTGAGCCTGACCTGGAGTGCTGTGTCCAGTTCTGGGCTCCTCAGGACAAGAGAGACAGGGAGCTCCTGGAACAGGTCCAGTGAAGGGCTACGAAGATGATGAGGAGACTGGAGCATCTCTTACAAGGAAAGGCTGAAGGAGGCTGTTCAGCCTTGAGAGGAGGCAACTAAAAGGAGATGTCATCAATGTCTGTCAGTATCTGAAAGGAGGGTGTCAGAGGATGGAGCCTTGTGTGGGAATGGTGCCAATCATCTGGCATCCTTATCAAGATTAGAACAAGAGAATGTTAACCCTGAAGGCCCAGATAATTTGTGTGTTTTCTGAGGATGCTGTGAATCTGGGTGGAAAACCACTGTGTGAGTATGTCGCTGATTGTGATTGAAAACAATCACGTGCATGGAATGCTTGAGACATGTTCTGTGTGTTTCAAAATTAGCAAGAGGCCCTAAGGATCAATTAGAAGGCAGTGGTTTATCTGTAAAGTAATTAAAAGGGAGAGAGAGTAGGAAGAGAAAAATCACCTGTGAAACTAAAAACTATTAAACTGCATCAGTGTGTTTTTCTTTGCCGATATCTTGACATCAACATTTTGATATTTTATATTTTGATTATTTCTTGCATTTAGGTTTTTCTTTGCATTTGATCCCATCACCAGTAGTCAGGCTCTTCTTGGTGGTGCCAAGCAATAGGACAAGAGGCAATGGGCAGAAACTGATGCACAGGAAGTTCCACCTGAATCTGAGAAAGAACTTCTTTACTGTGTAGACTGAGCACTGGAACAGATTGCCCAGAGAGGTGTTGGAGACTCCCTCCTTTGCACAAGACTGTGTCCAGGTGATTCTTGAATATCTGCAGCACTCAAGAGACTTGATATGATCGCTGCAAGCATTTGTAAGGAGAAAGCATTCTATGCTTCTCTCATTCTGATAGTAATGTTTTAGTATTTCTTTTATGATTTAATCAGCAAAGTTTGGCATATTTTCTTTAGAAAACAAGAGACAACAAGTGATTCTGCTTAGAATCATCCTTTCCGTCTCTTTTCATGTATTTCTTTGAACTTTCTTCATGTCTTAATCAACCTTTGTGGTTTTGTTAACATTATGAGACTGGGTCGAGCTGGATCTGTTCTGTGAAGCATTTGCTTTATTAAGCTTCTCTTTGCTCCCTATGCAGCAATTTTATCAAATTAGGAAGACTTCTCACAAAATTGTTTCCAAAGTTTAGTTGGCTCAGAAAAATATACGTTTTGTTTATATATACATATGGTCTTTATCATATACCAAAGTGATAACATATCTTTCTTTATAGCACAAAATAATTTCCAAGAATTTAGGACCTTAGAAACAATGGGGATTAGAATACAAAGAATTTTTTCAAAAGTGCTGTAAGTTGTTTGAAATACTGTATATTATTTTGCCTGAGAGATTTCCAACACCATAAAGACTTGTTTGATCAGCCTTAGTACCCTGGCAGATTTTAGTTGCATTTATACCAGCTGCAGAAACAGTTAGAAGGTGCTTTTGCAATCTCTTTAATATTCTGAATGCTTTTATTGCCACCTGATTCCAAGCAATTTTGTTGTTAGGATGTATCAAGAAAAAAAAATGAGCATTTTAAAAAAATGTTCCAAAAGAGAAATTACCTGAAAGTTTCATCTCTTAGGGAAAGAAGTCTTTCTGATACGAATTGTTCTGCATTGGCTTTCTCCTGAGTATAAAAGTTGAAATCTGTGATTGCAGTGGGATTGGCTAATGCTAAGACACCTCTGCAGGCTGCAATGGAAGCAGATGATGGCTCATCAAATTCTATGGTAACAGCTTTCACCCAGTATTATGTAATAGCTATAATCCTTTGGGCCTATAAGAGAGATTCTGCATGGACTGAATTCTGAAAATGTCTTTGAAGAAAATGGCCTTTCCAGTTCAGTAATTCAGTCACTCCTGTAAGTTTGGTTCAGTCTTATAAGTGAAAAAAGGTTCTTTCTCTGCATTTTAGTCTTTGGATGCTTACACTCACTGAGGAATAAGCAATAACCTAATCAGCAAGGCAGCCTATTACTAGTTCATTCTATTTTTCTTTTATTGTGCTCTATCTTCATAAAAAAGAATCAAAAAACAACCAAACAACCAGGGCACATAGGGAAAAATCCTTTTTTTCTGTAATGATCATAGTTACTCATTTTTCATTGCCTTCAACAGCTAGTAACACGTTTTTTGCATTAATAACCATCAGTGAATTTCAGTTGATTTTTATACTTTCCTTATTGCTTTTGAGAATCATTTTCAGGGTCTCCAGGATTATTCCTACTCAACACGTAATGGAGAAGTGCAGACAATCTAATCAAATCCAGAATACTCCCATCTTCTTTCTTTTGTTGCATATACCTTTCTCTTTGTTGTTTGTGTATCCCTAGCACAAGACTATATCAGAGCAGGATGTCCACATCTTCCTTATATTTAGAGAACTAAAGGATGTTGCTTTGTTTTGAATGAGGGGGCTTCTTTAGTGATGCTTTATTATTTTCTGGAAGCTAAATCTAACATTGATTATTTGACCTGGGAGGTCATTCACCATCGAAAATTGTCCTGTACATCCTCTGTTTGACTGTACATACCTGAACATCCTCGGTTTGACTGAAAACGTCTTATGCACGGTAATCAGATGTTAGAGAATTAATATAGGTGATAGATAGTAATCTTAGAATCTCTCAGCTGGTAGAGGGATGCACTACAGTTATGTAGAGATTTCAGATAGGCTGGGCTTCTTTATTGCACAAGAGGAACATCTTTAGGATATTCTATGATTCTAATAAAAGTTACCAGGCAATATCAGAGTGCTGTTTGGGGTCCTTACACTGATGCTCAGAACAATGTTTTTTTGTAGTGAATGGCACCATCATAGTGCATTGTAGAAGCAATCATAGAGGTGCTAAATACATCCATTATGTAATTACTCCATCTATGGAACTGTGGTGCTTAACATAAAATAATTGTTACAGATTTTCAAGATCTTCAAAATATGCTGGCACATCTTCTTAACAGCAATTTCTCTGCATATTTAAATAGGCAATTGTATTGACAATATTATTCACCAAAGACTAATTAATCTATCACAACATCCAGAAATTAAAATGTCTTCTCTAGAGGGCAAGAACATCGGAGTCAGTATGGAGGTATCTTTTGATTTCCGTGCATTTCAGATTGGTGCTTATCTACCAATACCCTTAATTCTGTTGTGGTTAGGAAAAAGCAGTGTCTGTGTCACCACATTCTGGCTTGAACAGGATCAATACTTGGAATTCTGGAGCTTGTGAGCATCTATTATAGTCATGCTGCCTTTTGTTCCCCACACTGATCATTTGGACTAGTAGACTCAGACATTGAGGCCTAATTTTTCATACAGTGAAGTGTAATAACATATTTGACCATAAGCTTTACACATGGTACAAAATGGCAATGGTTTCACCTCAGGAGGAACCTATTATCTGCTAGGGCCTTGTTTCTCAGTACTGTAGAATGTTAAGAGTTCTTTGCAATGCTGCCTGTGGTTGTGCTAAAATATGCTCATTGTTTTGGCATGCCATACAGATGCCTGGTTTAATAGAGCCATACAGCAGTTTTATTTGGATTAGACTTGTAAAATGGTTCTCCTTTTATGGTGTATTTATTCTAAGTTACCACAATTGGCAAATATAAAGAGAAATACTAAGTAAAGACAAAACTCTGGGGATTTTGTTTTGTGATTTCACCGTGTTCTGACAGTGGGTGTAGTGGGTGTAGCAGCTATGTGAGAAACTTCTTTTGTAGTCTTCATAGGCATCGTATTTTACTCTGCCCTCGCTCTTCTTCACAGTCTGTGGCAATCTTGGGACTCTCAAGCCAAAACATTAATCAATCGCCAGGGTAGTCAGTTTTTGCATCTCTCCAGAGTAATGATAACTAGGAGCATGAAAGTATAGTCTAGGCATGCATACTCTATGAGAAGATGGTATTATCTGTGTGACATGTTTGTTGCTGCTTTGATCTCAGCTCTCTGAATATTTGTTATGTGTGGTTCCTTTGATTTCTTTCTGTATTTTGGTGAGAGTACAAGGTTGCTCTCTCTGATTGAGTACACTGATGTTCACACATTTCACAACTCACATCTTCATAACAGCTGATCAGGATGTATTGAATTGTTCATGACTGATGACAGTGTCCCACTGTTTATGCAGTGAAAAACCACTGTATTACAGTGGTTGTTTCTCCCCTTTTGAGCTCTTAAATTCTTACTTCTGCTTAGTCCTTCTGCTTGTGTCTATGAAAGTGGCACATTTGGAGACAATTTTCTCAGCCAGCTATTGAAGTATATGGGTCCTTATAGCTGCTATTTTACGTACTACCTGTGTATGGGCAGAGTACCTGTTCTTCAGTCATCCAGGAGTCCTTCTTGAAGTGGTGCTGAAGATCCAGAGTATCAAGAAAATGAGTCCCTCACTACTCATTTCCAGATCTTATGCTTCTTTGATTGAATTTTATACTTTATATTTTTGATTTCATAAAGCCTTCATAATTTCTCTTCAAAGGCCCAGGTTTTCTAGTTTGTTTCTTTTCTTGTTGCACTGTGGGAATATCAAAAAGTTTGGCTGACTTCACACAATGATCGTTCAGGTGGCTTTCTGTCTCAGTGGATTCAAGGGACTTCATATGGCCAAACCAAATTCTGTTAGATCTCTGGACAAACTTAGTATCTGTATTGTGTGGTATTTAGACATGTGCCATAAGGTCACCTGGAGTTCTCTCTTTGCTTTCACCCAGCATTGTCTTAGTCTAATAGGATCCAGGGCTGTTTCAGCCTTCAGTGGACTGATGCTGCAGTTGTTTGTGGGAATCCTCAGGCCTTCTCCTGGATGGGAAAAGGCAAAGGTAACTGGTCAGAGTGAGTCGTTGTGGGAATGTACATGCAGACTCAAAGAAGAAAGGTTACTCATCAGTAACTGGTGTTCTTTGAGAACTATAGTCTGCATGTACATTAGTCTCCTACCTGCTTTTCCCCTCTTTCTGAATCTCTTTCAGGTTTGATTGTGCATTTAAGAGGAACTGCAGTGGTGGCGGATGCACTCTGCCCTGTGTGTCAATGCCTCGAGCAGGACGAGGGGAGGAGTGGGAGTGCCCCTGCCGGGACACTCCAGGGCAGGCCACGAGCCCACCCACTCTTAGAGTATATGTATGGACTAAGTGTCTCAAAGTACTGCAGCTGTTCATTGGTAGGTAAATCTTCTTTACTGTATTCTCACAGGTGAAGCAGTAGATTTTATTTTTAAAACCAATTTCATTCATTGACTCTGTGGATGATATGCATTAACAATACACAGGGGGAAAATTTATACCACAAACTGTATTACACTGAGTAGCTCCCTGTCTCTCTAATGGTTTCATCTCCTGTCTTTCCCCCATTAATGTTATTTAGATATTTAAATACCTTCGTTCTATTCAGTTTGTCATTTCCATTGAGAGCTACATGAAAACTTGAGATCATGTAAGTTGTAACATTTAAAAAATAAAATGAAATAATGTCTCACAATTGTAGCTAAGTGTGCAAACTAACATGTAAGATTGTATTTATTATTAGAAAATGAGGCTAGAAATGGAACTGGATTCTGTAAGAACCAGTTATATTTATACTAGTATATTGATCTTTAAAACTTCTTAGTTGCAGGAAAGCCAACATTTGAGTTTAAACATTTTTCCCACAGCTGACCTCATGTGGTTTTATTTCTTTATAATCACAGAAACCTTGTAGTAATTTTCTAATTCACTACACTGCCTGCCAATTAAACAAGTAGACGTGGGGTATGACCTAGCTTAAACTGGAGATGTACTTGTCCCTGCATGCAAATTCTGCAAATGGTTATTTTCAAGTGCAGTTTCTAAGACGTGCAGGTTATATAAGTTGAAGGCTATTACAGAAATATGATTCTGAGATGTTTGTACTGGGAGTTCTCTGAGACCTGTCATCTTTGCAAATATGGTGGACGTGCTTTCACCAGTTCCTTAGGGTTGTAGCCGTTAATGTTGCCTTGGCAGCGCAAAGAAATTTAAAGTTGGTTTTCTGTCACTTTGCCATTTCCGTAAGATTAAGGTGTAGTTTATCTGGGCTTAGTTACAGCCTGAAAACTTTGCTGAAGCTTCTGATCTGTGGTATATGAGATACATGTGATGTAGATATTGGTACACATATATAAAATATTATGAAGATCTCTAGTTTCAGAAAGTTACTGACTTGTGTGTAATAAATATCAAGCTGCCTTTGCACATTCTGAGAGGAAAACCCAAAGTAAACAGTTTTCTAAACAACCTTAGATGAACACTATATGTATGCAAAGGGGAAGAAAATGTGGAAAAAGCCATCTTCTTGTGCCCAATAATCTGAAGTTCATGGCTTGGTTAACCAAGCATTTATTCTTGTGATAACAGGTCTTTGAAGTGCTGTTTTAATTTTAAAAAAATAAGAAAGTTTCTGTTTATCTGTTGTTAGTAAATAGTTTTGGATTCATTTACTTGGTTTTATGCTTTTCCTTTTCATTCCAGTTGCTATTTAGCTTGTATTGTTGTAGGAATAATTAAAAAAAATATATTAAATCTCAAGGTTCTCACTAGGAAAAGTGATACTGGCAAGGAGGCATTATGTCTTTCTTAATTTTCTAATTATTTACAATTCTTAAGAAAACCAGAGTTTTTGTAACTCTGTAATATTTATTTCAGTGAGTAAATGTTATATTTTAGAGAGACACCTTTTATGCATGGCAGAAATGAGACACATTGAACTTTAGTCCTTTTGCAATATTATTTTACATTTTTATTAGATGAAGATGAGCACATGCACACGTAGGCCCACACTTATCTATATATCTGCCAAATACAGAGTCAGCAGTAAAGTTCTTTGTAGACACAGACACATTTGGAAAGTATCTAATTCTGACTCTGATTTCCATCTCTTCCTTCAAGCATCTGAAGAAAACTGTTATGCTAAGTGCACGACCCTTTCTTGTGAGTAGCTGTGAGTAACCTTAGCGTCACTCTGGGATACCAGTGGCACCAACATTAGATGGGAACAGATTTTTGTACAGAAGGAAAAGGGTCTTGTGCCTTTGTGTGCATATAGGTGCATGTTTTAATGCAATTTATTAAATCATACAATAAATTCACTATTTTTCTTGATTATACTAAGACTAGTATGTCAAATTAGGTAGCTTGAAATAAGAATCTTTCCTATGTTTTTCTGAGAGGAAGTCAACAGACAGCATTTAAAACTCCACTTTCACTTTTTCAAGACAACCTTGTACGTGGCCTCTGCTGTCTTTACCTCTCTCCATCAAAATAATTAGAAATTCTTTTGCCAGTCTCAGCTCTTGAAAGTGTTGGCACTTCCAGTCATGGTGGTTTGACCAAGCACTTCAGTGTTTGCAAATCTCTCTGCTAGACTTCCCTTACTTGTTTGCATAGATGAACCCTGTTGATGATTGCTCTTCAGTTCCTACCTTTTTTTCCTCTGTTTTAGGGCTAATTACCATGAATAGTAGATTTTAGAAGACATGAAGTACTTTTTAAAAAAGTTATTTTACAGACTGCATAGGTATGTTGGACCTTGAAATACTTGATAGCTGCGATTTACTTTAAATGGAAAATGCCTGTAATTAAATTTCCATTTACAAAGTAAGCCATTTACAGAGTACATTTTTATTATATTCCTCCTTTAGTTTTTCATTTCAATAAAATAGTTACTTTTTTATGACGCCTTTTAATACATTAGTTTAGTATTTAAAAAAACAACTGCAACATGACTGATGCTGCAAACTGCAAATTTACCTATCGAAACTTTGAAAGACAACTTACTATGTTCTGTAAAAATCTCAAAATTTGAAAAGCTCTATTTAGACAGAATGAGATACATACTGGCATTTCATCCAAGTCTCTTGACTACAGNAAACCTTCACAAGAAGTAGGGCAAAAATACATGAAATTAATTCTGAGAATACACTTACATTTCAAAGACCTTTCCTCCTTTTCAAACTTAATGCTGAACTCTGCTCTTTACTTCATTGCCTTTCTTTATGGGTATTTGTGTTCTTGCATGGTCCCCAGTATATGATTTTCCTTTTTAAATTAACAGACAAGCCATGGTCCACTGAATAGAGAAGATTTCAACTCCTGAATAATACAATGAGGAACAAATGGGTTACTTCTACCTTTTGTTCTTCTTTTCTCCTGCTTTGTGTGCTGTGACATGAATTTCTGATTCATTCAGTTATGTATGCTCTCTACTGTCCTAGAATCAGGCTTAAACTTTAGTGAGCTGGGGTCTGGAGTAGTCCAAGCTACAAGAGTAAGTACAGGTTCTTAAGAGATC
>WAAG01069229.1:6066-33528 GCA_013390105.1 Tichodroma muraria | reverse complement strand
TATTTTTAAAGGAAAGAATCGCTGACTTCTGAAAATAGCAATTTTGAAATTTCCCCCTGTATGTGCTGTTTCTGAACAGGGAAGCAGGCAAGTCATGGCACCACACTGCCTTTTACCAGAAGGAAAAAATCAACAGTTGCACAACAAAGAATGTAGCAGGAAAAAGAGCGTTAAGTACGGGCTAATTTTTGTCAGAAGGATGAATCAACTACAGGCCTCCTGGCTGGAAATATTGGACTTTATCATCTTGGAGGTCTTTTCGAGCCTTAATGATTCTGTGATTTCTTTGCCTTCTCCTCACTTCTCTGCTTAGTTAAATAACACTGATCTTCCTTGCCCAAGCACCCTTACTGCAGCTTTCAGCTCAGCACTTACATAAACTTCTTCACTTCCTTTTCTGCTGCTGCAAACATCAAACAGACCTTGAGAAAAATTCCTTTCAGACCCTCTTTAATCTTTTTATAAATGACATCGTGAGGGTAGGAATGACATCACATGAGTTACAGGAAGTCGGACACTACTAAACTTAACAAATCAATGTGTTGAATGGCCACTGCAGTATGTTGCTTTTTTCCAACTTATCCTACGCAGCTTTTCAGCAGACTCTTTTATACCCATACACTGCTACTTCCATGCTTTTTTTCCCCAAATGTCATGTCCTCTGCCTTGATTTCAGTGGTTCTCTTAAATTGCTTTGACTTAGCAACCAACCTGAAATATGAAAGTTGAGTCAGAAAATACAGCTTTATGTGTTTTGATATTCATTAAAAGTTAACATAGTTTACAACTAAATGCAACTAGGAAAAGTAGTAGCATTCAGAAAAAACATTTTTAGGCAACCGTGCAAGGAACGAACAGGGCTGGAGAAGAAGAGAAGGCTGATGAAGGAGATGTCTTTTCTGTGCCACAGTGGTATAATTCAAGATTTATACAAAATTCAGTGAAAAGCATGATTAAAAATCACTATGATAGATTATGAGTATTTATCTACTCAAGACAAAACACAAATCAAGTATGTTTATAAAAACAATGAGCGGAATAATTGTCATTCCTTCCAAAATAAATAAGTGCCCTGGCTCTTTCTTATAAAGAAAAAGTAAAAAAGGTGGAAAAGGGAGAAACTTTAGAGTGACTGCTTCCTAGGAAAACATCTGACAAATACATGCTAAAATAATGGGACACTACATGGGACATAAACAACACTTGACCTAGAAAACTGAGGTGAATGAGATTATGAGTAACCCTCTGCATTGAGCTTTCCCTTTGACTATTCTGAGAGTCGAAATTGTTACTTTGTATTTCTGACTGCATCATTAGTAGAAGAAATACGCTTTCTCCAGCTTTACTAAGTGCTCAGGCAGTCTTGGTTTCTTATTATCTTCTCTCAGTTGAAAAGCCCACCAGCTTTAATTGGCACAGCTTTAATTGGACGGTATCAAGTCTTTGTAAATGATCTTGCAAACCATAATAACAACAACGTTTCTAGTGAGCAATTGTAAAAATTGAGGTACAGCACCCATATTGCCAATGTAGCACATTCAAGTAACTCGGAAGTCTAGGACACAGTTCAAACTGTGGTAGCGATATTGCAGATTTCCCAGAGTTGCAATAACTCTGCAAGACTTTAATAACCCGACAGCTAAGTACAGATTCAGTCCAGTCCCCCTGCCCTGTGAGAAACTCGTCCCACAGGGCTCCCAGTGCTTACAAAACCAGCCCTTTGGAAGAGCTTTTGTCCTTTTGTGTGGTCCCAAGATCAGTGCCCTCCTCTGTTTCCCCCTAGAAAAGTGACTGGAAAAACGAGCTGGAATTAAGGGCATCCAAACCAAATCCCAAAGCACCGCTCTGGGGCGTTCTCAGCATACCCCTTCTCTCTACAGGGCATTCAAAGGAATTCTGGTCCCAGGTATCTCCAGATGCTGCACGTAGCCAGCAATTCTGGGCTGATTTGGAAATTCTATGCCTAATCTTGCCATTTTTTACATCTCCTGACTTGCTAGAAAAACAAGATTACACTGAATATTTGTTACCTGGAGTCAATGAGGATATTACTTGGTCACACAAGGGCAAATCCTCTCATTTCAATTCTGGCAAGGAAATAAATTAAGGTCTTTATCTTCACAGAGTGAAACACAAATATTTAATTCTGGTTTTCATGTTATCATCTCACATGCATGGCTTTTTGAGATCAGTCACCAGGATAAAAATAAAAAGGATGTACCCACAAATGAGAATAAATATTCAGGTTGCTTCATGAATATGGACAGCAATGAGAAGAAGGAGACATCAAAAGCCTCACAAGATTTTCTGTCTTTAATAATTCAATTTTGCAGCAAAGTCAGTCAGTGGCTGGAAAATGGGAGGTTCAAATGCTGTAGACTGAACAAAGGAAAAATGTCTCCCACTACTTTGTTTGCCATCAAACACAGATTTTACAGTGCAAATCAGGTTTATAGATGGTTTTTCAAGATTATAGGGTTTCCATGATAAGAGGAGCCCCAACTTTCCACACTGATAAATTTTTCTTAGTATTCTTCAATATTTCAATGAATCTTTATGTGCTACAAAACTTTCCAGTATATGCTCTTAGTTTATTGACTTTTCCTTTAAGTCAGAAAGTTTTTGACTGCAAAAAGTCTAGGAGCCTGAAGTAACTGGTGATGCCTAAGACAGAGGGAAAATGTCACATCAGTTATAAATGGCCAACTGGTGCTGTGCAAAGCAGGGACAAGGTCTGACAAATGCAGCTGTTGGACATTCTCAATTTGACAACACCGTCTAATCTGGAAATGTTGATTTCTTTCCTTGTCTATTAAGGGCCGCTCTCTCTCACACAGTAAAAGCAAGTCCAGTGTTACAACATCCATAAAAAAGACATAAAATAATCTCGAGATCTGTTTAGTTAATACTGAGGACTTCAGAATGCAGATGTTAACTACGTTCTGAAAAGTCCTACTTCCACATGGGACATAAAAAAGGAAGAGAAGAAAACAGATTATGAAAGCATGAGTAGAACTCTTATATGAATTACAGCAAACTTTTAATTACAGGAAAAATTCAATTGATACAAGCAAGAACTGCCAAAAATACCCATAAATTTAGAATTCTGTTTGTCTTCCTAACCTGAGAGACAGCATAACATTTCAAGAAACCATCAAGGTCTGGTTGCCTAGAGAAGCTGTGGCTACGCCCCATGCCTGGAAGTGTTCAATTTAAATTCTATTTAATTAGATAAATTATATTGACTGTAATGATAGTATGAAATATTGCATGGAATTTCCCAGGTAAACATTTCCCCTCAACTGTATCAGATAAAAGATACTGTAAACCAAAATGTAAAATGCTATGTAACATATATGTTTACATTATGTAAACTAAAATGTAAATGTTTTTGTTTGCAAAATGTAAACTAAGTGATGAATGAATACAGCAACTTGACTGTAATATTAATTGCAGGTGCAGGTAAACCACAGATGAAGTGCTGCTATCATATTAATTAGATATATAATAATGATCTGTTTCTTTAACAAGACTTCCAGGTATGGAAATATAAACCTGGATTCAGAAATAACTGTGAAAAAACAGTTCCTGTCTTTTATGACTATTTTCAATTCTGTACCTACTGTGGCCACATTTTGTAATTTTGCCGTAATTTGCAGTGATTATTGTAATTTGTCACAGCTATTCCTCAGATTAGTCCACCACCCAATATGATTTTTTTTAGTGCACACAGAACCCTGGTAGCTAAGCAACAAGAAAACTGAGGAAATTGAGGGCTTGATTTTGTCTCAGAATGACCACATTCTTAACACGCGTCTGAAATGGACCCTGCTCGTTAAGTCGAGCCTGATTTCTGCTGGGTGACCAAACTGTCTTCGCTCAGCTGATGGGCTGGTGCTGAAAATGTGACAGCTTCGTGTTTCGGAAGCGGAGCTGAATGTTTCCTCCACAGCGTGGCTGTCCCTCTGCACAGTCTCTGCTTCACTCTCAGCCTCCCCGGGAGATGAAGTTTCCTTGGAGGGGGGTGATGTTGGGGCACCCCGGCCCTCAAGCCTTGCGCTCCACCTTGGGGGAGCTTCCACCAGCAAAGATTAAGTCCCATGTTAAAGAACTGCTTCTAACAGTGATGATCATCCATCTCCAGTGGTATGGAAGGTGAGCTTACATTATCTCAGCCAGTGGAACTTACAATAGCAAATTATGTAAATAACGTCTGGGTTAAGTCCTGCTTATGAGGGGGAGAAAGAACTGGAGTCTCTTCCAGCCCTAAGTATCTATCAACAGCCTGTAAATCTAGACTGACTTTTTATATTAATCTTAAAAATTGACCTGGATCAAGTACTTAGAATGTTATATCTTACTCCTATGAAAGATTGGACTTTTTTTTTCTTCATGCCATAAAAATAATACTTTTTTCTTAAAACTAACCCTCAGGCTGTTTCTGGGAGTTTATAAGAGCTCTCTCTCTCTCTATCTCAGTAAATATTACAAATATTAATGATTCAGATTGTTTGTGAGAAATCTGTATGAAATTCACGACCCAACACTGGAAATCCTGGCTAAGGATAACCATGCTGCTTGTATCCATATGTCAATAATGCCATCAGTTTATGCATTACACTTTCACCCTCAACTGTAAATAATCTAATGATTTGCTGTTCCTGAAACTGCCTTAAAAGAATTTTCCATTTTCTTCAATTTTAGCTGCTCCTGACATCCACTGAAATTGATATTAATTCTGTTATTGACAGAAACATTGCCTATAATTTATTTGATAGAAAAGAAAGTATCTTCTTATTCTTTATTCTGTATATGTACATTTAAAGGCCTGCAATATTTATTTATAGCTTGTCAAGAAATAGTACTTAGTAATGTAGGTGTGGATTACGAGAAAATGACACTATATAATTTAACATGAGCTTTTAGATAATATTTGTTGTCAGATCTTTTTCTACTTTGGCCACTCTTAAAAAGTATATTTTAGAGAACTGGGAAATTCTTGAGGTGTATATTACCTATCTGTTTTTTCTGAAAACACAATCAAAATGTCTCAGAAGTTGTTGAAGGTTTCACTTTCTACAACAATTCTATATTAACATGCCAAGCTAAGATACATTTTAATTTTTATTTTATGACTGAGCTGTTATTTTTATTTCATGACTGAGCTGTTATTTTTATTTCGACCACATATTTAACCACTACCTATTTGAGACCGGTTCACTGACTTTAGGTTGGAAAATATTGACTTTGCAATTCAGAGAGACTATTTCTCCATCTAGTGCTACAAAACCAGATTCTTTTGTACAAAATAACTAAAGTACGCCACAAATAAGATAGATTTTAAAAACCCTACCAAAACCAACCAATGCAAAAAAAAAAAGGCAACCAAAGCTAAAACAAACCAAACCAAACAAACCCAAAACTTAAGTTCATTCCCATCTCCTCATCCAAAGTTCCCTGATGTAATGTGAACTCCAAATTCAGTCAGTGCCACAATAACTTGGCACTAGGGCTCACTGCAATACACCCACACCTCCTAAGCTGTGCCAGGCTAAATTGAAGGCTACATAGGACATCCAGTGTAAAATTTCCCTCTTTATCATGGAGCGGTGTGATACTTTAGTGTTACCAGTCTGTGTTAAAAGATATCTCTAGAACATCTTGCTTAAAGCAGCTGAGTAGCCTTGGAATCCTCAACAGAACTAATTCGTACTGATCCTATTATTGGAGATTATCTACAGAATTGCATAGATGGAGACAGAATATTAGTTAATGACAATTTGCACTTAATATTTTTTAAATCAATTTAAAAGAAAGAAGACCACAAGAAATCATAGAGTTTATGCAGTCTTAAAACTCAAATGAACAGGAAATTATCAACAAAATAATTTTGGCAAAAAAGATAAATTCCTGTGTTTCCCAAAAATAACATGAAAAAATGCAGGAGTACTAAAAGATTTCAACAGTTCACATACTCTTTTCTGTAAATAACGTGTGAGCAAATACTTTCAGACTTCTTTTTGACCCAGCACTGCTGATGGCACATTTATCTTTTAGGTGCTGATTCCTGGCTTCGGGGTGGTGCAAAACAGGCAGTTCAGCCTGTTTTAATTTAAACACACACAAGTACTGCATCTCTATTCCAAATGTGAATGGGTATGTTTGGTAACTAATATTAATTATAATAAGCACTCACCACAAGCATTTTTGCAAGTTAAGAACCAGATGCCACCAAAATAAATTATTTTTATACCTGCTGAATATAGTCAGTAAGATGCAGTTGGCAAGAAGTATCCAGATTTATTGTTTGCCATAAGCAAAAAGAAAGGAGATTAATTCTTCTGCCAGAACATTGACCATTTTGCAGCTTTTATTCTTCCATCTCTTTATAGGATAAATTGTGGGAAAATCAGATTTATTTACTGGCATTATTTTATTATTATTTTATTACTATTTTGTTACTATTTTCATCATTTAGCTGAAAATCTGCAGGACAGAACCAGAAAATATGTTGTTTCTGAAACTGAAAACAAATCACATTTCAGACAATAACCTAATAAATAGGAAAAAATATTACTTGAACTGTGGGCTGCAGTGGACAGCGATTTACATAAAAGGGCAGATAAAAATACCAAGCCATCAGATGCATGGATGACCACTCAAAAGCAACAAACTTGAGATCTGTGTTTCATGCTAATTGATATATTTTTATTGGACAGCTTGTCAGAAAAGTGACAGAGATATGGAGGCATCCACAAATAAAACCCCCAATTTTTGAAGCATGCTTAAGAGTATTTAGAAATTATTTCAGTACAATAACAGCCTCAGTATCTGGGAAGACCAGGGGACAGATGGCTTTTTTAGAGCACATTTCATAGTATTGTCTTTGAGTAATTTAATTAAGCAGTTACTATTCCTTGCAACAGAGCTTTTTAGAGGAATCCAAGCGCAATGAAGTGGCATTCCTCTGCTTCCCTGTTGGCACTCTGGCTCACTTCAGAAGGGTGGACCAGGGAAGAGCAACATTTCTCTCTCTCTTTTCCTGCTGAAAGGCTGTGCAAATGCTTACTGAGCATGCAAGAGACTGTGTGCATTGTAAACATACGATGGTTGTGTAAAATAATGGCGAATAAAGTCAGAGACATCAGTTTATTCCAAGAGGCAAGAAAACAGAGGACAAAGAGACAACTTGAAGGACTTCTAAGAAGGGCGTGGAAATCACCCCTTTCAAACTGGAAATACTCAGTTTCCAGGCAAGAATAGATGTTTGCTAATAGGTGAGGACCCTTTCAAAAATATGAAAAGTCTAGGCATGAAAATGTTTGTAACACCATAAACTGAAACCTTGTCTCCAGTATATCACACAGGGATCAACCAAGTTCCACTGCTGACGTGTAACAGACCTTTCCTCCTGTTGGCCTTAAATTACTCGTTCACCCAGCCCTGGGGAAGCAGAGGGAATTCAATTTGCACTCAATTCATAAAGCTTGAGCATCATAGAGACAGTATTTCTTTCCCCTTTGCTCCCTCATTTTCCCACCTTCTGGCATCATTCCCAACAGGTGTTGCCACTGGAATGGCACCTTTCGGTGCTTACGTGGTACAGGTAACTGCATTAGGAAAGGCATCAGGAAAAGATTTACTCCTTCTCCATCTGCTGATTTACTGGACTGCTTTCAACCTCAACAAGTTTAAGGGAAGCTGTGAGTGGAAAGTAATTTCCATAGATTATTTTTCAAAGAAAGTGATTTTAGACAGCAGGAGGAAATGATGAATCTTGCATGCAATTTACCCTCCTATACCAGAAATAATGAAAACTAGGACAAGCTGTTCTACAGAAGGATTAGACACTTATGCAAGATTGGAAAACTGTCAGTATCTGTAAACATTTTCAAAAGTTTACACTACACCTGGGAATCTGACTCTTTTGAGTCATTTTGGCAGATATGCTCCTTTTCTTAGAATCCTTTGAAAAGGTCTAGGAGCTTCTATTTCCATAATTTGTGGGGGTTTTGCAAGAAAATTATTAAAATGTTAAAAGGCATACCAGCACATAAAATGTGGGAACAAATGAGAAGACTTTGCTTTACTGAGAATGTTAATTATGTCTTTGCAATATTTTCAGCAGATCAAGAAAGCAAATGTACTGGGTGTAGGTGGCAAGGTTTTGGCAGCAGGGGAGGTGTGTGTGGGGAAGAACTCTTTGCAGAAATGCCAGGGACAGCCTCGGGAAGGACACAGACAGTGGCAGCCACTCCCAGCTGCTTCCTCCCGGATCCACAACAGCCCCACCACAGGCCGCAGCTGATCCCTTTAGTGAAGCTGGTAGCACCTCTAAGAAAATGTATTTAAGAAAGGGCAAAACCGTGCCCAGGAATGGAGAGACAAAGGAAAAAAAAAGTAAAAAAGAGTGTAAGAATCAGTCCTACACCACCAAGGTGAGAAAAGAATAGAGGTGCTCCAGGTGTGAGAGCCAGTGTTTTAATTAATTTGGTTCTTTTTTCCCAAATCAAGTCTGTTTTGACCATGATCATAATTGATAAGTGATGTCCCTCACTTTATTTTGACCCACAAGCTTTTTTGATTTTTATTGCCTGCCTGTCCTGCTGAGGAGAGGTTGTGGGGGAGCAGCTGGGTGGGAACCAGCAGCATGTCAAGGTCAATTCCCCAAAGCAAGAAATGTTCTTTTCCTAGGGAACCTTTTTCTTTTATGGTCCTTCTATATGTGTCACTATTGCCTTTGATTCCTTGGGTACCTTTACCCATGTTGCAAGTGCAGCATGCACCAGAGTGAGCCGTAATCTTTCTAGCTCATGTAATGAAGGCAGGGAAGAAATGTCAGATTCAGTTCTGTGTGTATTGCCAGGCAGAGTATCAGCATTCTAGTCCTTAAAAACTAAGAATCGCTTTGTATTGTGACACATTTTTTATCCTGTCGTTGCTAATGCCAGTTAATATTTGCAATTTGCTGTGCAGCAACAGTCAGACAGAACACAACTCACACACTGAGCCCTCTCGTGCCCCTCAGGAGAGTTTCACAAGTGACAATGCGTTATGTCTTTAGAAAAGAACAGCAGTTTTGCCAGGAAAACAAGGCAAGGATGAGTCTGGCCAGCATTCAAAACATTCAAATCTCAGAGCAATTTTTTGCAGACAGGTTGTGGCAAAAGCAAACCCTCAGATCTAAATTTTCCATACTAGCAGACGTAGTGAGTCAAAACCAATGTAAAGGTCTCCATATGAAAGGTCAGCAGGCCTGCAATTACCACAAAGCTCTGCATAGGCTGGATTTACCTTCTACAATTCTTCTGATACAGATTATAAGAGCTAAGTCTTTATACACAGCTGCATCTTAAAATAAGAAGGCATTGCTCACTGGAAAGATAATAATTATTTTGCTACTCATGGTTTCAAAATACAGCCATTTTTTAACTGATTGGATTTCTAGACCAACCCTACTTTATTCTGCAGATAGACTCTTGGGTTTGGTCTTTGCAAAGCAACAGGTAAAACCCTTACTTGTTTGAATACAAAATATATCTGTCTGTGACTTTTAAAAAAATTTAATGTAGCAATTTAGCAGAGGATAATTTTTTATCCTGTTATCCTTTTAGCTCAAGATGATTTTTTTTATTGTTAAAATGTTTAATGGTTGTAGCCCCAGTGATGAGGAGAGTCAACGTCCTCACAAGTTTCAGTTGGTTGTTTTGTATAGGCAGACTTGAACCATAAAAGATGTGGGCCATGAACAGAAGTAGAGTTTGTAGAGACGCTGCCTTAATAATTCAAATCTCTGTTGGAAATGAATTTTGCGCCTCCTACCAGTGGACAGTGGCCAGGCTTTTTAAAAGTATAGCAGCCAATAAAAAAATAGTTGCGGGACTGGTCTCCTGGTTCAAGTATCATTAAAATATTTAGGAGGAAAAAGAAAAATTTTTCATTTTTTTGTGGGCAAAACATTGACAGGCACATGTCATTTGCAGGCCTCAACAAGGGGTGGTCATTTGGCATGCTAATGTCAGCTAGTATCCCAGCATGTGGAGAAATTAATCTGTAATTTCTTCTCAATAAACTCTCTCCTGAAGTACTGATTTTTTTTTACTGGAATCCTGTTGTTTCTGCTCAGAAGAAACAGTCAAATGAGTGGCGTGAGCTAAATGTCAGTTCTGACAACTCTATTCCACCTGTCAGATTTCTATTGCAGTCTGAAATCAATTTATTTGGTTCTTGTCTCCAAGTGCTAATCAACTTGCATCTCTGAAACAACTGCTGCTGAAAGTAAGTGGGAACAATCTTATATAGCTGATATGTTGGGTTTGCTTGTCATGTATTTTCTAATAAACTGGTTTCAATAAAAACACAGAGTAGCTTGCGAAATTACTCAAATCCTCACCCAGAACTGAATCCTAGGTAGAGTCCAACTGTGCTTCTAGTTGGAATCATTTTTGGGTTCTAGGAGATTTTAATCATCCCTGAGACTGGCATGTAGTTATAAACATCAGAGGTTGGACTTGATAATCTTGGAGGTCTTTTCCAACCTTGATTCCAACCAATGATTCTCTGATTCTGTAATCTGTAATAACAGTTAGACCACTTATCTTATTATCTCTCCAGTATTTCAGAAACATTAATCAAGACTAATTAAGACTTGCTCCAAGTCAGACTTGAAGGACTTGGACCAATAGTTTGAAAAATTACTTAGTATTATATAAATCTGCAAGGTATTCAGTCAACATTTATGTCTGCTTTCCTCTAATGTGATGGGTCTGTCTGAGGTATAAATACTTTTCACCATAGCAGTCCATACAGTGCCCTTTTTGGGTTTTTGTCTAAAGCTATGTTGGTAACACATCAGTTTGAGCATTGCTGAGCAGTGCTTTTAAAATATCAAAGGTGTCTCTTTTTTCCACTGCGCCCCTGCAGCAAGTAGGCTGGGGATGGGCAAGAAAGTGGGAGGGAAGAAGCTGTGGAAGAGTGACAGGGGAGGGAGGTTTGGGGTGGGTGACCATTGCTCAGTGACTGGCTGGGCAGCAATGTCCTTCTAGAACATGGGAAGTGATTGCATCATTGTCATCACTTGTGTGTGGGTTCTCATCTCGTCTCCTCTTCCTCTCTCACTTGCTTATTAAACTATCTTTATCTCAACCCATGAGTTTTCTCGCCTTTACTCTTCCAAATCTCTCCTCCATCCCACTGGGAGTGGCAGGAGTGGTGCTTGCTGGCCACGGAGAACCCACTCCATATGAGTATGTGCAACATGCGATGCACGTGATTGGTACCTTCTGACTCATTTGTTGTTTGAATTCTCTCAGCGTTTCAAAAGTAACACCAGTGAACACAGAAAAATGTAAAAGGATGTGAAAATCCCTCTAGATTTAAAGATTCTCAGAATTTCTGATAGTTAAACCATAAACGAGATGGCACAGCTGCCTGGGGCAGTTTCTAGTGCAGACACAAATTCCTGCAGCTATTTGCCATTAGAAAATCAAATTTCAAAAACCCCACTGAAACCAAAACCAAACAATTCAGAGAATATAGTCTATTTGCTCTTAGATCTCAGATCTAAGGATAGAGGATATCTGAGTCAATCTGAGATATCTAGGCCAAGCTGAGGATATCTGAGTAAAACTATGATACATTAACAGAGTAAAATGAAGGTTCAGCACTAACAGACCACTACAGCTCTATTCAAGCAGACTGAAAGTTTACCCATGACAATTTTCCTACTTATCAGTCAGTGGCCATTCCACAAAAACACCATGACACCTTTTTATGTGTTGCATGCAGCTTTTCTTATGGAAAAAAGGAAAAATGTCAAGAAAACATAAAACTGTATCAATGCCCAAACTTCAGTAGAGAGCATCAGATATTTTTCTGGTGGATATCAATGTTAATGATTGTAATACCCTTTTAAAACATAAAAAAAATCCAGTCCTAGAAGAGCTGTGCTGAATCAAATTTTCATTTAGAAAGGGCCACATTCTTTCACATTTTTATATGCAAGTCTGTCTGTGCTTTCTTCCTGTCAGGAACTCTTCCATTTCAATTTTATTGTAATGAAGCTGAAACTGGCCTTTTTCACTGGAGCTAGCTTTTATATGTACACAAAATATTGAGAATCTAATTGTAAGAAAAGCTTTGAAAGAATTCTTATGAATGCAAAAGGATAGTTTGTTGAAGAAATGAAAGATTAGAGCCAATTATACAGTATGGGTGCTGTAAATTTTTTCAAATACAACATCAAATACATTCTATTCCATCCATTTCTCCTGTAAGTTTAAAATATGACTCACATACATGAACCATACTTTTTCCGTGATTGCCCCCCTAAAATTTCTGGCAATTCCTACATTATTCTAAGGACAATTATTAAGCAAAAGAGGTAGACAAAAGCAGACTCACAGCAACCTGATGGAGCATTTAGAGTGACAAAGGCATGCAAGATTCAAAGATGTTACCCACTTCCTTTGCAGGCACCAAAACGTCTCCAATTCTACTTACACAAGTTCTAATCAAAGGCCAAAAATTAATTTGGGGTTATCTGCTTTGTAGGTCAGCACTTTCTGTTACTTGGAAAGAGAAAATAGATCATTAAAAAGGATATATCAGCAGGAGAATGGGTTGAAAGTGCTTTAGGAAAATGAAAAAGAAATAAAAGTAAGGTTGCACAGAAGAAGAACCTTTCCACCTCATGATCTGCCCAGCATACGCTGGGGCATATCCTACTGTGTGTAAAAAAGTGTGTAAAGACCTCTTGGTTCCCAGAAAATTGGGTACAATTTGTGCCCGTTTCCAATAAAGGCTGAGTAATATGACTTCCATGTTACCATCAATCTTTTATCTTCCTGCTTTTATTTGAGGTGGGGAGAACATACCTTGTTTGTACAAATAATTAAGTCTTTGTTGAAGAGGTGGTGTTTCTCAATCACACCCCATATTACAGCATTAGCACAAAACCTGAGCGAACACATTTTTCTAATCACTTAAACCTAATCTTTGTCCCCCGATTCTCCAAGTTCACGTTAAAAGAGAATTTGAGCAGAGCTGCCTTTCCAGACAGACACTACAAAGTGAGAGACAGCTGTTCTTGCTTCCCTCCAGCATGTCCCCAGCATATATAAATTGCCTGGCATATCTTCATCAATATTACATACAGAATTTTCAGCAGCCATCATGAATGTGAACACAAAGAAGTAAGAGAGTTTCCAAGACAGGACGTTATTTTTGGATGACAAATTTGCAATGCCTTCTGCTGATCCAGAAAGCTTTCATGATAACTGTAAACTAGTATCAAAAACCTATGCAAATGTACAAGATATTTTTAATTTTGTCTGCCTGTAGGAAACAAGGAGAAAGCAATAGCAGTAGGGACAAAAACCTGAGAGAAACATTGATTTAAGCGTTCTGCCAAGTCTTAAGCCCTCATTGTTTTAAATTACAACAGGGCTATTATATGTCCAGTTTACATGTTGTGTATTGGTACTCCGGCTCAAATATAATCTTCCAAATGCAGTTTTCAGCCATGGATGATTCTGTCAAGTGCAAGTCAACTGAAATGTGGCATTAACCATACTGTCAGCTGCTAATACTATAGTTACTTTGCAAATAAATAACAACTGCTTTGTAAAAAATTGAAAGCATAAAAAGCTTATCCTTTGTATCCTTTTTCTACTTTTATCATTTCATGCCTGTATATGAGTGGGTAGCAAATGATAAAATTTTCTTCCTTCCTTCTTTCTTATGGCTGGTGCGACTCTGGTGCAGTGCCTTATGTCATGAAGTAAAATTAATCAAAATGGTCACATCAGGTTCAACAAATATTATAGAAATCCCTCAACTCGACTAAGTACTGTCATTCCAATAATTTGTTAAACTGAATTACGTTGCTTATATACAGTCTTTTGATTAATATATATGTCTTCAAGTGCACTTAAATCAGAATTCATCACATTAAGGTCGTGACACTCCCGCAATTCGATTTTACAGAAGTAGCTTTCATTAACAACAGGGTGATGACCTTATCCTTGAGTTTTCTGTTTCTGTCAGTTTGTGCTACAATTTTAATGAGATTTAAAACTAGGCTTTTAAGCCCTGCATTCTTTAAACAGTGTTCTTAACAGCTTCAATTTCCTCTGTGCAATCCGTTTAGGTTTCCTAACCCTTTCCAGCTGAACCAGTGAAAGACACTTGTTTAACTCTCTGATGGCCTTGACGAGATGTAGTCATAAATGTTTCTGTCCTGGTGATACCATTTAGTTTGATTAATATGCAGTAATCACTGCAGAGACACTTCTCAGCATTGTATAAAATGATGTGCATGAAGCAAGGACACAAGCTATAGCCCGAAAATATCCACAGAGCACCAGAAGGGGATACACTACCAGTGTTTGTAATCATTTCACTCACTGTTTACTCTATGTTGTTCTGAAACTCTTGGGTTTGTTAAAGACTAGCTTATGTTTAGGTGTGAGAGCAGATGGAAGCTAAAGTTTTAGTTACTGTGTCTTTGCAACATGCAGAAGACAAAACTTTCTTTGATGTCAGAAACAGATGGAAACCATTACTGCCTATCACAATACAGATATTACTAATTTCCTGTACTAGAAGTCTGGCAGGACCATACATAACAACTTTTTAGAAACATCCAGCTATCTAAAGCCTGTGGAACCGCGAGACATGAGTAACATTTAAAATATCATCCAAAGTAATACTAAAAACCCTTCCACAAACCTGAGAAGTTTTTTACCAAGTCTAAATATATATATTCCAATGCATTTGGATCACCCCTTAGGAAAAAATAATTAATCAGAAATACCCAGTCTGATGGGATAAATCAGAGCCCATCTTTTGCTAATAGGAAAAAAAACCTGTTAGAGTGTAGACAATTTGTAGACAAATGAAAGGATCAGTATCTGTTTTCTAGCAAATGCTGAGAGCTGTACTTTTCAGAAAAATCACTATGTTTTGAAGAAGGTCGTTTTGGATAAAGGCTTTTAACTATCAAACTGAAAGTCCAGCCTCTAAATATATGAAAAAGGTGGCCCCACATTAGTAGCAGAATACTATTAAATAAATTTTGCTAAAACACAAATGCCTTTTCTTTTCACTACTAGAAAAGTAATTGACAGTGTGAATGAAAGGGACAAGTGCCCATGTAATTTTTCTGCTGCACTCAACTTCTGCCTGTGAGATCTCTGAATCTACCTTTTCTGTGCTGGTTTCATTTCCTCCTAAAGTACCTAATTAACCTCTAATCTGGAAATCAGGTAATTTAGTTCAAATTAATCCCCAACAAAACACAGTCCAGCCTATTTCTGAGATTGCAAGAGCCCCTGTATTTTCTTTTTTTTCTCCTTTATCTTCATTGCTTTTCTACAGTTACTTCTTGAGTTATATATAGTGTAAACCTAAAACAACCTTTGCAGAAAGTAAAACTAACAGCCTGTATCTCCTGCCCTTCGTTGTGAGACCTGACAGAAATATGGCTTGCACGTAGAAGCCACTCCAACACAGGCATCTTGTCCATAAGTTAAACAGAAAATAGTGGAGTTTTTTTCAATTTTCTGTGAGTTACATGTAGTACTCGTTCCAGGCAAAGCATGCTTGACTGAGGAAATTTAGGTTAATTTACTGCCTATTAACATAAACATTCAATTACTGATTTGGGCGTTGGGAAGCAAAGAAGACAAACATTAAAACACAGAGGGAAAACAACTTTCTGCTCCCTTTCCCAGGCTCCACATTGCACCAGCCACTCCTGCTTCCCCCCATCCCACCTCCGCTCCTCTCCGTACAGATGCAGGTCACACTCCATCCCTTCCTGAGGTGCACCATGGCTTCTCTCTGCCACTCCTTGTTCCTCGCTTTGTTCTTCAGCTGGCCCTTCCTTTCCATTTGCTTTCTCCACTCTGAAGGGGCCCATCCAGGTGCCTCAGTCCCTTTGGGGCGGTACCAGCTTAGTGGTGGAGCCCCTCCCGTAGCTCTGGCCTTGGTCCTGCCCTTTCTTCTCTCAGCACTTTTGCCTTTTCTTAAATACATTTTCCCAGAGGTACCACCAGTGCCTGCCTGACAGGGTCATCTGAGGCCTGTGGTAGGCTTGTTGCAGAACCACCTGGAACTAGGATTCTGCAGCCCCTCATCTTTCATAGAAATCACCCTACAGGCCTCCAGCTGCTGAAATGATGTCACCAACACCCAGTGCCACTCCTGGGGGAACACAAACCAAACGAGCCATAAGTGAAAGACAGTGAAAGAATACAAGTCTTGAAAGAGTAGGATTGAGATTTGTAACACTTACAAGTTAGGAAATTCTAAGCAGCTCCAAGGACACTATCTATACATAATTGGGTATGACACCATCAAATTGCAGGGTTTGCATGTTTCTGATATAGGAATTGAATGGATCTCCTCGGTGACACCTTGTGATTCAGCAATGTGTGTAAATGTCTGTGCTCCTGGGTGGAGTTAAAGTGTGGAAGAAACCACACTGAAATGTTCCAGCTTTGCTGGAGTTAGTTATTCTGTCAAATACAAAGTCTCTGGGTCACAGAAGAGACAGAGTCTTAAGAAGCCAGTTCAGCAATGCTTGTGAAGACATTGCTCATCAATCCTTGAAAAAACGCTGTCAGGTTTCCAAATGCTGCATACCTGAAAACAGCATCTGACATCAGTGGGAAATGCAGATGCCCTTTAGAACACATGAATAAGGAATAACCATTGCAAACAGATTCCCAATGTTAATGTCTCCATTTATCCTCACGCAAAGGAAAGAGTCATAACATTATCTTGCAGGGATTTTCTGTGAATGAAGCATTCATATCTTGGAAAAGGCAGGGAAGACATTAATTTTACCATAGTCAAGAAATGCTGTGAAACTAAAAGAAGCCATGGTTCAGAGGCCAAGTAATTTAATTAAATATAAAATATCTGTTGCACTGGATCACAGAATTTTGAAATTGTCATGATAATCTCAGGGATAAACCACAAATTTCTGTGAAGTCGCTCAGCATCTTGACCCATGTCACTGGCATTTTCACCTACAAAGTCCTTCAAAGCTTATCTGTGTGTGCAAGCTTGTCCCCAAGCAATTTCTGTAAACCCAGTTAGACACAAATGGAAAAAACCACAGCTTGATATGAATCCTGAGCCTGACTATTCATGCTATTAGAGAATCTTCTTGCTGTGCACGGATCTGAAAAACAAACACTTGAAGGAGAAGTTCTTTAATATTTACACTACAATCATAAATGAAAAATTCTTTTACTACCCATCAGTTCTTAGTATAATTTCAATGATTTCTTCAGAAATTAAATCAAGTGAGCCACTATCTGTGAGGACTACTTTTGTTAGAGCGCATGAAGCTGTCTTCAGCATTTAGAAACATTACTGATTGTCAGGATATTTAAAGACTAATGAAGGAAAAAACCAGTAGGCTTAGAAAAAATTAAAAAAATAAAATAAAATCCTGAGTCTCCTTGTCTTTTGGCCAATACAGTTTTCTTTAATTTTCTGATTTCCCCCATTTCTAAACCCAGGCAAATTCTATATTAACTTCAGAATTTTGATCTATATATGCACATCTATTGTTTGGAGACCTAAGCAGAGATCTGCTTATACATTTTTGAACTTTACTTTTTGGATCCAAAGAAAAGTCTCCCACCATGCCATTTCTTCCTTCCAGAATAAACTTCAAAAACCCCTGAAATCTTAATTTTTTTCTGTGTAAAGAAAGAAAAAAAAAATCTCAGCACTATCAGTCAACCCCATTCCCTTCCATTTTTGAAGAATCCTCAATTTCAAAGAAACCATGGTATTTTCTGGTCACTCTTTCCCTATTGGGGAGAATATGAATTGTAGAAATTTAGAGACAGGACCTTCTGAGTTGCTTTAAGTGGTGAAGTTTATTTTCTTCGTATCTTCTACACAGACAGGGAGGGTGAGTTCTGCTCACATCTCTAGCTCGTGGTTCAGAAGGTCACAAGACCTTTAGTTACAAGACCTTTTAAAGATTCATTAACCAATGAAAAACCAACACCAAGAATATTTATGTTTTTAACCCAATAATCACTTCCTATGTTTTATACATTCTGCCGCAGTGTGGATTTTCTTAATCAATCATCTAATGACACATAAACCTATGATTTTGCATTTTCAAACTTCTTATTATCTTTATAACTACTTCTATATTTTAGATATCAAACTCTAAACTTTCTTCTACTTAGCTTAACATATTTTTATTCAAACTACAAATCTACATTTTTACTTCTAACATCTAATTTTGGCAATTTTTCCCAGGGTCTCAGATTGAACCCTGTATTCAATTCAAAGCTTTGGCTCGAAGGTCCAATGTCCTGAGAGCTCTCTGCATGTTGGATTCCAACATTTTCCTCTATTTTTTTGTAAATCAGCAGTGACCAATGGTTCATTGTCCTGTTTTGACTTGCAGTGATCAAGGACAAGGCTGCCTGTAAGTACCTACAAATAGCTCTGTGCATCATCTGAATGCCTTATTATCCATTTTTTTTCTGTCTTCTGCTGAAGAGTTTTTATTTGGTTTGGTTTTTTAAGTCCCATTGTTCTGCTGCCCTTGTATCCCACTTCCTCTGTCTCAGTCTTTTCTCAAAGAAGCAGCCTCAACCTAACTATTTTTTCCCACTTACTCTAAATTTCCCCCCCCCCCGCACTCGATAAAAACAGTAGTTTTTGTTTATTTACTANTCCTCTAAAGTTCCCCCCCCCCCGTAGTTGATAAAAGCAGTAGTTTTGCTTAAATTAGTAAACATGTATGTGCATAAAAACCTAAAAAATATGGTTTTCCATCTCTTCCCACTGCCCTGAGATTTTTTTTCTAATGAAAAATTGTCAGGCTGTCAAAATTACATCATCTGGCAAGAGTTTGGCATGTTGGCAGCATGCCCAGAGGGGAGCTGTGTGCCACGTGTGGAGTATCAACACTATGGCTTTGTAAGTATTCATGTTTTGGCCTTTGAAGAGTCCCTTCTTTACAGCTGAACTTTTCTATAGTATAGGTAGAGTATAACACTCTTGGACAAAAAAAATCAGAATTACAAGAAAATGCTTAAAGAGGAAAATATTATCGATGAATAAACTCAAGAGTGGTTTTCCTGTGAGAAAAAGGCTGTCTTAATCGAATTCATTTAACAGAATCCCTCACATTGCACTGGCACACAGCTGTAACCACAAGAGTCTGGTAGAGAGGATCTTAAATATTAATGTAAATCAGAAATTACCTTTAAGCATTCATTTGATTTAACATCAAACATATTCCCTGAAAAAAAGTGAGTATTTTTGCATTGAAAATGTATTTTAGGGCACTCAGGTTCATATATTCTTTCATACAGAGACTGAGATGATAGAGCTTGCAAAATAAATATTCCTGTATGGCTGATTTTGCAGTATCTGCTTTTGTTAAAAAAAAAAAAAAAAAAAAAAAGGCCTTTTCTGTCCCTGCATCCAAGGCAGGTGTTAAAGCACTTCTTGAACAAATGGTGTCCCAAGTACTCTCAAGTATATAGGCAACTGTGAAAAAGTTACAAATTAAGAAAACAAAAAAGATCATGCAATTAAATGTCTAAAGTGTCCTATCGAGCTTGGCTATTTGGCATTCAATCCCGTCGGTTATTTGGAAGTAGCAGAGGAGGATGAGATGGAAGGGAGAAGCTTGAGTCGAGTTTATTTTCCAGCTGGGTTTTTAAAGTAGCACATCCCTTCTGAGAGGATAGGAAGTAACCCCAGCCTCTGATTCTGTCTGAGGACATGCCCACTGGAAACTGAACATTTATCCCTGAAGAATTTCCTGGGGTGCTTGTTCTTCCTCTGAACTCACTCACCTGTACTGACAAGGCAGAGGTGGGTTCTCCATCCCACTTCCCTCTGTGGTGGTGCAGGTAAAACCACTCACCCATCGCTTCATGGTGTGTCCCCTCTCTCTCAAGCAGGGGGTGGCTGGTCCCAATAGCAGAGGCTCTGGTCCGTGCTGCTGGGACATGGGACATTTCCTCTTTAGTTTGGTCAAGCCTTTCCAATCTGTCCATGGTTTTGGACAGTCTTTCCGCAGCAGAGGAGGAAAGTGGGGTCAGTGTTGAGGGTAAAAGATGATCTTCATGTTGTCAGAGTCAGGGAGTCACCTGAAGCACTGTTTGCTGCCATTCTTTCCATGACAGCACTGCCACTGAGGTGGTGTATGATGGTGGAGCTCTGTGCAAACTCATGTTTTGTGTGCAAACATGGATTGTGTACGTGGGACTTCAGCTGGCCCTACAGCTCCTGCTGGCACCCCAGCTGGATGCTCAGAGGGAAAACCTCCACACATCCTGCCACCGATGCTGCATGTAGTTAAGTGGATTGCTCTGGTCACACAGTGAGCTTGGATAAGAGACCCCATTTGCCCAGGGATCTCAGAAAGGGTGTTTTTCCTTAGCTGTGCAAGACTACACCTTTCCCTCTGTTGAAACTTAAATCTCATGCACGTGTGCCTCCCCCAGCATCATTTGACACGAGAGTCTATTCTTTGTTACACAGGGATTTAGCAGGTTTGCCAGACTCTTACTACCATCTGGTGTTGAGACAGCTAAAGTGAGTCAGACAATACTTAATTGACCACTGGACAAAAGTGAAAGTAAGCTAAATGATGCTGACAAGGCCTGAGTCCCTGCACTGTCAGATCAGCACAGCCCATTGTTTACAAGATATGTCAGTAAAAACCCCCAAATATGGAAACAATAGATTATGGAAATAAAGGGGTTTTCTCATCCTCTTTAAAGTGGATAGAATTATGATCTCTCCACTCTTTTCTCTTATTTGGGGACTGGCTATGCTCAACCCTTAACCTACTGGGTGTGGTGTGATCAAGGGACTATGCAGTATTTTCGAACTAGAAAGACCGTAGGTCTGTAATCAGGGTTGGTAAGTTACTGCAAGCTTTTATTTTTCAGACGTGATTTCTTACTGACTGCTAATCTGAAAGTCTACCCTTACAATGAAAAACGTGAGAAATTTAGATGAACAAAAGTTGAAGTTGGTCAAATATGCAGCAGAGAATCAATTGCTTGGTGACCTTGGCCCTGGGAGAAAGTTTTTTCTTTTACTGCTTTTCCTTTCTTTTATTTAATCTGTTAAAAGTTGGAACTGATTTCAGACTTAGTGTCAGGAGTGAAAAAGCCTTTGTGCACTCCAACCCCATCAACTTACTTGAATTTCCTTGCATGAAGTAGATATAAAATATACATTGAAGGCGTGGTGAATAGGAAAAAAAAATCTGTAATGGAGTTCAGATTGAATCATTTTGCCCTTGATAAAGTAATGAAGGAAAAACTAGAGAAAGACTTGTGCAATGTAACCAGATATTCAATGGAATCACAGAACCATTTAGGCTGGCAGAGACCTCTTATACCATCAAGTCCAGCCATCCCCTCAGCACTGCCAAGGCCACCACTAACCCACATCCCCAAGGGCCACATCCACAGGGCTTTCGAATCCCCCCAGGGATGGGGACTCCACCACTGCCTTGGGCAGCTTGTGCCATTGCTTGGCAACCCCTTGTGCAATGAAATTTTCCCAATATCCAATCTAAACCTTCTCTGGCACAATTTGAGGCCATTCCCTCTCCTCCTGTCCCTGTTCCCTGGGAGCAGAGCCCGATCCCCCCGGCTGTCCCCTCCTGTCAGGAGTTGTGCAGAGCCAGAAGGGCCCCCCTGAGCCTCCTTTTCTCCAGGCTGAGCCCCTTTCCAGCTCCCTCAGCTGCTCCTGGTGCTCCAGCCCCTTCCCCAGCTCCGTTCCCTTCCCTGGACAGCTCCAGCCCCTCCAGGTCTCTCTGGCCATGAGGGCCCAGAACTGGACACAGCACTCGAGGTCCCTCAGCTGTGCCAGCACAGGGCACAGCCACTGCCCTGGGCCTGTGCCCACACCAGGGCTGGCACAGGTCAGGATGTCACTGACCTTTGTGACAGTGACACAAAGGTCACTAATGTTCAGCCAGTGTACCATCATTCCATCTCCTTTTGTTTTTTTTTTTTTTATTTCCTATTTCCTGACCTCATTGTCAGTAGTTAAAATCTGAACACACATTATTCTTATGCATTGGGTGTAACGCAGCCTTCTAGATCAGCACCCACTATTACCTCACCAAATGGTAACACATGCAGCCATAACATTGCTTCCAGAACAATTGCAATATAAAGTAAAAGCACACATTGCAAACGTGGATTTGAATCAGAGATCACAATTCCACGGATTCCTTCAGATCCTATGATATTTTTAGTGATTATGCTGTAAATTAATACTGAACAGCAGAATCACTTCCATACTGCTAGTCTATCCATGTGTTTAAAACATGTAGATCAGGATATAAACCTGTGTTCAAAATCTTCAGAAGCATTTACTGTTGCTGCATTTTAAATCTCATTACACTAACCATCTTCTTTCATTGCCTTTGAAGGGCTGTTCACATTTCAAATTATGAACACAAGTAACTGCAAATAAGAGTAACTTATGGGGAATTTGTTAACCAAACTGTTTTTTAATGAAATAAAACTTTACTAGAAAAATCTTAGTGAGAGAAGTTTATCAAATCTCAGCACACAAGGCTGGAATGAGAATATGGGATATGCATTTTAAAAGTCCTGAAGCGGCAGCAAATTTTAAACATATGTTCACAGAGCCCAAAGAGATAAAATGCAACTTTTCAGATGAGTAGCAGAAAATAATCACTCATGCAAAGCAAAATATTGTTCTGAACCTTCATTATTTATTAAAAGCATTCTTGGATGAAGCTGACAAATGTTAACTTACTAAGTTTAGGTATCTGTTAAACAAATTTAGTTTTCAAAGATACCCGGTGTTTTTACACCTATGTATTGGTATTGTGTGGCCAAATTTTGGAAGCAGGGGGGGGCTCCAGTGAGAAACTGCCAGAAACTGCCCCCATGTCCAGCAGAGCCAACACCAGCCAGCCCCAGGCCAGAGCCACGGCTGGCCAAGTGTGAGCCCATCAGTGATGGCAGTAACACCGCTGGGACAACAGACTCAGCAAAGGAAAAAAGTTATTGTGCAGAGGTAATTGAAGCCAGAGAGGAGAGGAGGATGTAGGAGGAAGAGCTCTGCAGGCACCACAGTCGGTGCAGAAGGAAGGGCAGGAGCTGCTCTGGGTGCTGGAGCTGAGAATCCCCTGGGGTTCCTTGGAGTGCCCCATGAGGAGGCAGCTGTGCCCCTGCAGCCCGTGGAGGGCACGGGATGCAGAGGTGCACCCCACTGGGGCAGGGGGATGCTCAGAGCAGGCTGTGAGCCCGTGGGAAGCTGGTGCTGGAGCTCCTGGCATGGACCTGCAGACCCGTGGGGAGAGGAGCCCACGCTGGAGTGGGTTTGCCGGCAGGACTCGTGACCCCGTGGGGAGCCCAGGCTGAAGCAGGATGTGCCTGAAAGACTGACTGCACTCCCTGGAAAGGGATGCTGGAGCATCTGGTGAGGAACTGCAGCCTGTGGGAAGGACTCCCATTGGAGAAGTTCACGGAGGAGTGTGTCCTATGGGAGGGATCCCACACTGGAGCTGACTCTGGAGAAGGACTCTGACTCCTCTCCCTGAGCAGCAGCAGAAACAAGCTGTGATGAACTGACTGTGACCTCCATTCCCTGTCTCTCTGGGACACTGGAGGGAAGAAGGTAGAAAATTAGCAGTAAAGTTAAGCATGAGAAGGAAAAAAGGTGGGGTGAAAGTGCTTTTAAGACTGTTTTTTCTACTCATTACCCTGTTCTGATTTTAATTTGTAATAAATTTAATTTCCCCAAGTCAAGTCTATTTTTCCTGTGTCAGTGATGGGTTTGTGATCCCTCCCAGTCCTTGTCTCAACTCATGAGCCTTTTGCTGTATTTCCTCTCTCTGGTTCTGTTGTGGAGGGGAATGATGAAGTGGCTCTGTTGGGTACTGGGCCTTCAGCCAGTGTCAGACCACCACAGCCTAATTTGATTTTGTGAAAAACAACTCAGACTCAAAACAAATATCAAACAAAATAATTTTTTCTTTTTTCTTTTTTTTTTCTTTTATTTTTTTTTAAATAATCCCTGTTTATTTAAGGATAACAATAGTTATAGTGATTCAGTAGCTGAAATATTATTTAAGGAAAAATTACTCCCAGTAGGACATGCTTGCAAACAGAAGCACTACGAGAGATGCTTCAGACTGTTTTTCTAAACAACAGCAGCAATGCTTTCAAGAGTAACTCTAAAATGCTTCTCAGTTTTATTTTGTAAATGGCTGTAAATCAGACATCAGCAGAGCTGAGTCTACTTGGTGTCAGAGGTGTCTGTCCATGCTCAGTACTTGTTCAGTCCAGCCATGAAATTACAAATCAGAAAAGTCTCCAAACAACTTTTTAATGCTTTAGCCTGCATGTGCTGGTCTTTGATTCTACCCAGTGTGGAAATTATTCTGAAATTATTCTGCAGTTGATGTTCATATGAGTAATATAATGTAATGATAAAAATAACAATGACTTCTTGGATTCATTAAAAGGCTTTCAGTCAAGAGACTCCCCAAAATGAAGTTTGTCCAAAACTTCTCTTTTTGTGTCCTTCTATCTCTTTAATAATTTTGCCTTTCTAGATTTCAAATTTGAGCAGACTGAAAATCACTACAGACAGCTTATAAGAGGCAGCTACTAGATTTTGCCTATATTTCAGAACAAAGTTTTCAATTCACCTTACTTTAAAGATCGTGATGAAAAGTGGTAAGTACCTCACAGGATTCTTTGTTCTGAAAATGACTAAAACACTCACGTCACAAAAATTAGGGAAGCAGGAAAAAAGAAATAATAAAAAAGTTATTCTCAGTGAGATGTACTGGACTGAAGTAAATTTCATGATAAATCACATAAAGTTTTACCTTTTTTAAACTGAAATATTGTTCCTAAAGACACAAAGATGACTTCAACACTTGGTATTTTTAAAATAAAATTTGGTGTAATCAAGCATTTGCAGGTGAGTTTTTTCCCTTTGATTAGCTGTCAAATCTTGCTAAGATTTAACTGCACTGGAATATAAGATGACATCTTAAAGACTAAGATATTGAGACAGGATTTAGCAAAATGTTAGGTTAAGACATAAAGCCACCCTAAAGTTTCAAGGAGATGTGATGAACAAGATTGAGCTGCAGACTGAGTCAGGGTAGGATTTATACACAATGTCATTTCTTGCAAGGTTTTCCCTTGAATAGTCCTTTAGTATGAAAACTCCCAAATCATGAATTCTCATTACATTCCAAGATTAAATTATGAAGAGAAGAGATAATTAAATGCCTTTGTGCTTTTCTGGGAAGGTTTTTCATGTCTATTTTCAAATGGCATTGTTCTTTAGAAGACAATCTACATTTCATGAGAGTTTAACTCCTGTTTCATTCCAAGCTGTGTTGGCGTTTCCTTTGGAAAAGGGTGGAGGAAGCATTCAGAGACCTGCATTTATAGTGCTTACCACAAATTACTTCATAGTATTGTGAAAATTGACGCTTGTTTATTTTAACATTATTGTATATCTTATTCTATATTCTATTCTGGTTTATTCTGTCATATTCTGGACTCCACCTCAGCCTGTTGTTGTTCCTGAGGTATTTCTTGAAACTGATATTACAGCATGTAATAGCCAACACCCACTGAATCAAGTATAAAACTCCTAGTTTCTCTCCACAGATCAAATCCCTACACGCTTTCCAGTTTGCACCATAAAAACCTAAACAAAGACTTAAGAGCAATACAGGTAGTAATTAATTTTCCCCCTGCCCTGCTCTTCCCCTTTTAAATTTACACAATGAAATTGAATTCCAAGTAATTGTCCCTACCCTCTATTTAGCTTTAAGTTTCTTGCTTCTGCTGCAGTTGGAGCAGAATGGCACAATGCTGCAAAAGGTACATATACAAATCTACATCATCTCAAGTCAGGACTTGGCATATACAGAAATCTAATGAAGTAGTTACTCACATAATGTGTGTGAAGAGGTCCAGCCATGTTAATAAGTACATATAAATGCAACTGGTGGCAGCTCAATAAACATGGACAGTGGTGAGGCCTGAAAGTTACGGTCAGAAATTTACTAAACATCCATTCCCCAAAGCAAGGGTGATATTCAATCATTTTGATAAATCTCAAGGCCTGGGTACTAAGAAAAGGGTGCATTGGTCAAACTGTCCAAATAATTACTCACACTCTTAAACTTAGCCAAAATGATAAAGAATCTTTATTTCATAAGCACCATGTGGAAGTAAGAAAATATCGTGGCACAGAAATCCATATTCTGCAAAACCTGAATTTAGTCCAGTGAATAATCAGCATTTCCTCAAGCTGATTCCACGTATTTTTTTTTATTCCTGGTCTAGTGGAAAGTGTCCCTGCCTATGTTGGGTAGGTGGAACTAGATGATCTTTAATGTCTGGTCCAATTCAGACCTTTTTATGATCCCACAATGATTTTATGATGGTATTTATTCTAAAGAACTGAAAACCATGAAAAAGGCATAAAGAGGTTCCTTCCAGCTTCAGGGACCTATTTTCAAAATAAGCTTTTCCCAAAGCACCAAATTTCACAAATGAAATAAAAAGTTAAGTTTTGTTCAAGAAGAGTTTAACATTTACACACTACAACTAGGGTAATTATAAAAAAGAAAAGCTCCTATCCCCATCCATTTCAAACAATAATCTTTTGTTTTTTGTTTCAGCTTCAGTGTTGTTTTCAGAAACTGCTACTTTCTAATGAATATGGAAGTGTTTTTTTTCATTTATGGCATCTTCAATGTTTTGCTCACAGAGGAACAATTTAAGAATTCCACAGGCACTGTAATTCCAATTTAGAATGATGTTTGCTTTATTTCTTTCTTAACTCAGCTGTTTTTGACACCTTTTGTTAGTTTTATGCCAACTTAAAACATTGGAACTACTATTTATATTCATCTGCTTGATGAACTGTGTCGTTATTTCATAGATCTTCCTCTAAATAATTCTGAATGTTACTTAAGTGCTCCATCTTACCCCATTTTGGGCATGTTTCTTTCCTTGGCAATAAGATTGAAAGAATATAAATAAAATAATTTTTTTTTAAATGGTGGAGAGTCCTCCCAAACTGCTATTATCACTTCCAGTTAATGAGCACTTCTTCTACTGGCAGGAGGAGGTGATTGTCATGGGATGAATTACCTGTCGACCTGCTGTGAGTCTCAACAAGAGAGAACACAAAGCACAGCAGGGACTCTGGTTCAAGGACAAACCCTTTCATTTGTTTTTTGCCACTTCTAGTTCTATAAGAAGCTCCTTGCAGGAACCCTAAGTCTTTCGTTGTTTGTTTGAGGTGACAGAACACAAGAGGTTTCTTGCTCGGACCCCGTTATCATGGGTGTAAAATATATTGGATAAACACTAAATGAAATATTCTAATGAATCTATGTAGCTTGAGGAAGATCTATGAAAT
>WAAG01069219.1:0-18612 GCA_013390105.1 Tichodroma muraria | reverse complement strand
ATAAAAAAAAAAGCCTAGGTCTAATAGTGACAGGAAAGTCCAAGAAAACGGTATGCAACTCTGAATACAAATACCACCCATGCCAAACCAGTATCTCATTTATTCTCAATTGGCTTGATAGGAGTAAATAATTCCTTTCTTATATGTTTTAGGATCATACAGCAAAAAGAAAGCACAGGGGGCAAAAAAGAAAAAACAAGTAACAACAAATTCCTACACAACATAAGCAAATAAACTCAGAATGTAAGTATGCTGAAAAAGAGGTTTACTGATTCATAGAACTACCTACAGTTATACTTTGAATGCAGTCACTCATCTCACTTGACAAGAATTTTTCTGGCTTGCAAGTTGACCCTGCTTCCAGTACTGAGATTTCTGTTCCAGAGCACTGCACTAACAGGCCTGGGTCTCCATGGCCAAAAAGCTCTGGCCTACATTCATGAACACAACTACATGACTTTCAGTCCTGTGCAACTTTTCCTTTACTGATTTTCCAGAACTGGAGAGTTCAATCATGGCAATCATGCATAATCAGCTCAGACAGGTCATTTGAACTTACTAATGTTAGTTCAAATCCTTCCTGGTCCCTACATCCCACCTAGGTATCTCTGCACAGTGATGTCAATATTTCAAATTTGTGGAGGGCTTATGAAATTTATGCACAGTATCACATCTCAGCTGGGTTTGTGCACTTGGTACTTTGCACCAGGAAAGTCCTTCAAGGGTCTGCAGCATTGTGCAGTAACAGACCAGCAAAAGTCTAAAACTGACTCTGCACCTAAATCAGTAAGATCTAATGGATCTGGGCTGCATTTGTACAGCATATTCCACATATCATCCAGGATTTCTCTAATGCAGATTACTCCACCTAATGAAGAACTGAATGTACACAAAAGCAAGAATTTCAGTTACTCACTAACTATACAACAGAACACGAACTCAAAATACCTGATATGTAATCTGGATGTTCCATACCAACATTAAAGGAAGGCATATGTGCTGATTCCCCCAACACTTACCAAAAGAAAACTCTCTTCCTTGTTGCTTCAAATTTGTATTGGAGCCATTGGTTTGAGAATCACTTTGAGCATCTGTTGTTCCTGCTTTTTTAGGACCTATGAAGAGACATTGCATATGTAACGCAGAGAGCAGAAGCAAGATATCATACAAAAAGAACACTGCATCAAACCTGACTACTAGAGAAACCTTCAGTTTTGAATCAAGAGTAGAATTTAAAAAAAAAAAAAGCCTTTAAGAAGTTCTAGGGTTGTATTTAAGCATTTAATACTACTGACCACATCTGTCATCTCTCTGCTCAGGACTACATCAGTTCCCACATCTCTGCTTGGAATAATGGGCCCAAGCAAACTGTCAAACTCCAACATTTTACCCAAGCATCATCTACACAGTATCCAGTTTGTTTCAGAAATGAAAAAGAAAGTTGTTTCTATGTTGAAGTGTATCTGGAGCCTTGAAGTGGAACAGAGTTTGCTACATGAGGTGTATGTTACTTATTGGCTATGAAAGCTTAGAAGAACAGAAAATATCAGAAAAATATAATAAAAAAACATCAGAATAATATTTAAGGATATTTCTTCCATACTGTCATCAAGAGTAACTTCAATCTCTGGGACACTTGAATTATCTGAAGAACTTCGTGACCTTTTGGAACTCCTTGGACTAACTGCTGGAAGTCAGAAGAACACAAGTGTAAAGCACATACATGTAATTATTTTTAATTTACATGTAAAGTATTTACACACACACACATATATATACACACACATATAATTTACATGTAAAGTACACCTAATAAAAGAACAGCTGTATTCTAAAAATTCTAACAGACTGAACTAAGTAGTGTCTGCACAGTAAAACCTGAACAATACAGTGATGCTCACAATCTTAAAAAGTAGATTTGCTCTTGAAAAAGGCACACCTAGATTTTCCACTAATTCAGAACACAAGACTTTGTTTTTTCTAAGTGTGAAGGAGAGTTTTGGTATTTTTTGTTATCTAAAACCCAAAGAAATTACTAACATCTGAATTTTCTACAGAAAAACATTCTTTTACTCTTTTCTCATAAAACACCATTATTTACAGCAGTTCACACTTCTCAGTTAAAAATAGTTGAAGCCATTAAAAGTGAAATAATAGTTATCAAAATTGAGTAAATTCCATTTTCTGTATCAGAATAGTCAAGTAAAAAGCAGATACATCTATATAGTTTGAGTGTCCTCAAATAATAGCAGATTTAGAGGCTATTATGCTAGATCATCTTAAATAATACCTTTCATTTACAACACCTGTATTTCTCAACCACAAAGATCTCTCAGTCTGCTAGGGAAGCAGAAAGGAAGTATTTACAAATGGATGGCAGCAAATAATATTTAATTGTTTACCTTTTTTCTTTATTTTATTAGCCACTCTTAGAGGTAAATGGGATAAGACAAGCTCAGGCCTAGAAGTTGAACAGAACAAATCCAATCAACTGCAAGACAAGTCATACAGCAAAATGTTGCCAATTTCTTGGCATTCAGTTGAATTCCAATTCACATTAACATCAGCTCTCTACAATGAAATTCTGTTAGAAGCATGGATGACTCTCCATCTACTCTAACCACAAAAAAAATAGAAAACATAAAGCTGTATTTTCTATTCTGCAATTTTCTTCTGGGTTTACTTCAAGCAAAAAAAAATACAGAAAAAGGAAAAAATAAAGAAGGAACAAAGCTTCCAGGTACAAGACCATTTCCCCCCCTCAATTCTTGATGCATGAAACACACAATTTATGCACCTACAGAAATTTAAGGAGGAATGTATGTCCTTGTATGAGATAAAACAAATGTGCAAAATATTCTTTGTGTTTCATGGAAGCAGAGTTCAGGTAGCATTTAAAGCCTCGAGTTGCTGGGAATGCAGTCAAATAACTTCAAAATCAGATGTAAAAATAACTGGATCACAAACTTACTTCTTAATAACAAATTTGATTTTGCTACTCCCACGGATGATTCTTTCAAGGCGTGGAATTCCAAACCACGTGGGACTCCGGAAGGGGACTCCTTCTGGCAAGCCTTCAATGACCAAGGCCTCAGGGTTTGATTCAAATACAGAATAGGGAACTTTCACTGTCTCTGAAAGCCCCAGAGCTTGGGCTGAAAATAAAGATTAAATGATAGATTACACACTTAAATGGGTGGAATTTTATCTCAAGTGATTTTAAGAATCTTGTCTTACAGGAGCATTGCTACTCAAAGCTAACAAGCCCCTGCAAAAAAATAGAAAGAGTTAAATATATTTGAACAGATTCCCTATTATTTTCTGTGGAATAACTGCGAATGGGAACTTAGCCCATCTTGTTACAGATAATATCTAATATAGGCCTGCAGTGCCTAATGTTTTATTTTGAGAACTTCTTTTCATCTAAAAGCTTTTGTGCAATTATCTCATCACATAACCGGGAAAAATTAAAGTCTAGGATGCTGTTATAAAATATTTATGTCAGTTATAGGAAAGAGTAAGTAAAACATAGGTAAGAGGAGTCAAGATTTCCATATCTGTCCTAGTATACTTCTGATGCTTAAGTAAATACAGTAACATTTAAACAGAGGAGTTTTAAAATGCAGCAGCATTTAACTTACCAAACTTTATACTAAATATATCTTCTACTTGCTTTCTTAGCTTTGTGATCTTGATATTCCAATCATCTTTTACTGAAAACCAGAAACAGGTGTTAGAGAATCACCCAGCTCTAGATACATACTTCTTTCAACATAAGAACATGAAAACTAACAATGCAATTACATCTGATTAGACAGGGACACACAATAAGTAATGATTGTTAATAGCAGCTTAAATGATATACATAATTACCTCTACATAATGAAATGTAGTTACAAATTTCAAGCACTGACCCTAGTAGAACAATTTGTTCTTCAGAGCCTTCAGATGCAGGAAAAAATTATTTTAGTGTTTCTTACAAAACTGGAATTAATTAATCATAGTGTATAATAACACTCTTTGAGTAGGAAAATGAGGATTTAAAGAATGCTTTGCTAAACATTTTGCTTAGTATTAAAAAAATCATCTTCAGTCCTATTCTCTATTGTAAATAAAAGCCAATTATAGGAGTGCTAGCCAGTGCAGACAATTTATAGCTTAGACAGAGAATAAATAAAAGGATGTCCAAAAAAAAGCACTTTTTTTTCCTTATCAAACAGCATTGTAGGGGTTTTGCATGGCCTGGTTTTTGGTTGCAGGGGGGTTACAGGGGTGGCTTCTGTGAGAAGCTGCCAGAAGCTTCCACCATGCCCTGGTGGCTCCAAAGATGGACAAGCCGTTGGTCAAGACTGGGCCAATTAGAAATGGGGGTAATGGATCTGTGATAAAAGATTTAAGAAGAAAAACAACCAAGAAAAGCGGTGGCACAGTTGTAACTGCTGCCAGAGAAAAGCAGGGTGAGAACATGGGAGAGGAACAACTGTGAAGACACCAAGGTCAGTGAAGAACAAGGGGGAGGAGGTGCTGCAGGTACCGAAGCCAGGACTCCCTGCAGCCCGTGGTGCTGCCCATGGAGAGGCAGCTGGGCCCCTGCAGCCATGGAGGGCACGGGGGGCAGAGATCCACGTGCAGCCCATGGAGGAGCCCACGCCAGAGCAGGTGGACGCGTGGAGGAGGCTGTGAGCCCGTGGAGACCCATGGAGGAGGGGCCGTGCTCCCAAGGTGAAGCAGCCTGTCCTTGAGGGACTGCACCCCGTGGAAAGGTGACCCACACTGCAGCAGTCTGAGGGGGGCTGTGGCCTGTGGCATGGACTTGTCTCACAGCAGTCCAGGGAAGGGGGACTGGTGCTCCTGAGATGGATCCATGCCAGAGAAGTTCGCAGAGAACTGTCCCCTGGGAGGGACCCAGGCTGCAGCAGGGAAATGACTTCTCTCCTTGAGCAGCAGGAGAACCTAAAGGTGATGAGCTGACCATGGCCCCCATTCCCTTGAACAGCTGGGGGATGAGGTACAGCTGCAAGAGGGAGGGGTGGGGGAAGGTGTTTTTAAGGGTTAATTTTACTTCTCATTATTCTGCTCTGATTTTGTTAGCAATAAATTCATCTTACATCTCTAAGCTGAGCCTATTCTGCCTGTGGTGGTATTTGATGAGGGATCTCTCCCAGACTTTAGCTCAACCCATGAACCCAACATTATATTTTCTCTCTGCTCAGCAACAGAGGGGAGTGAGTGAGCAGTGGGTGCCTGGCAATGTCAACCCACGGCATCATACTTCATTACTTTTCACTACAACTGACAAATAACAATTAACTGCTACCGAACCAAATCAATTCTGAGCTGTAAAAGGCATGCAGGAAGGAAGTTATACAGGATTTTTTAGTTTCCAAATCATACTTTTATTTATAAATTACCTATTTTGCTAATTTCTAGTGTCTTAGACTTCCATGGCAAGATGCATTAATTATTTTTTCAGTCTGGCATACTTATTTGATAGATTTCAGAGGTATTAACTTGCACATGTGTTTATACTTATTCACGTGTTTTAGTCCTAGAGGCAAAGGAATCAGACTGACTAATTTACTTTACAAAATTGTTATTCACAAACTGTCTGTTGATAGCACAGGATTACTATTTTTCAAAATAGTAATATTTTGCTTGAAAAAGTCTAATATTCTTTAGGAATATTAAGTTTGCATCTGAAGTAAGAAGATCCTTGGCCTTTGTCTGGGAAAAGTGGTTTTCACTGGGCTCTAAGCCCAGGAGAACATTTGCTGTGTTTATCTCCCAAACATTAGACCCTGGACCCCAGCAAGCATGATGGGCACTGGTAATTCCAGAATCACCCACAAATTAGTGAAAAATACAGTGAAATAACTAGTACAAAAAAGAAGTATTCTGTACATTCCAACAGTCTGAGGTTTAAAAATCTTCATCACTACTTGCCTGTTCTTTCAGAAAGTTATTAGCTGGGTCTTTTACTGCTGTCACTGGCACATGCTGTTACTACTTCGAAGAAAACCCACATTTGATGCTGCCTTTTCTTGCTCCACAAGAAAACAGCCTTTCCTATTTAACTACCCTCTTTCTGAATATGAGTTTTTCCTAAAATTCAAAAAAAATCCACAATACATTGTGATGATGTAAGCTGACTAATGCTTGCATGATTATTAAATCATATTAAATCATATCCCTTCTTTTTTTTTTTTTTTTCCTCCAGCAAGCTAAAAACATAGGACACCCTGAATCTTGGCTTGTGTTCTTACTACACATAGATTCAGACTCTTAAAAAACCCAATGAGATCTGGATTGCACATTCCTGTAGTAAGAAAGCACCAAGACACTTCAGGGCATTCAGAAATAAACCCCAAAGTGATTCCTATTCCTCTCCCTTTTAAAGGCACATCATGCTTTCAAGAAGTCCCTACAATTCCTTACCAACAGAGACCTGAAAGAGCCCCGGGTCACCTGTGAAACCCCAAAGGATTCCAGACCTATGATTCAGGCCAGGACAGTAGCTCCAGTCCTCTGGGGCTCTGAAGGATATGTCAGCACACTCATCACACTTCTTGAAAATGCTGCATTGATCTAGATGCATTTGCCCATCAAACCCTTCCATTCCCACTTGGAGACAGCACCTGTCTTACCTTGGCTGTTCGACTTGGACTGAATAACTTCAGTTGAACTGTGAGTTAGCAGCTCTGGCCTGCAACCAGGACACAAATAATCTGCTTATTCTTGACATAAATTAAATATTACTACCTGTTATGACATGAATTGCTTTAATTTTTCTATTGTGTTTTTCACACATGCTAACAGCTAACAGATATTCTGAAATATATGTCTGGGTTGCAAATGTCCACTTTATGATGCAGAATATTTAATTTGTCTACTTGGTAACTAGAGACCAAATGCTTCATGACTTAATGAAACCAAGTGCTTGATTACACATAGAGTGTTTGGACTCTTTCTTTAAAAATCCTCCATGTTTAGACTTACCTTTTGATCACAAAGTTTATTCTGTTGCCCACTTGAATTATTTGTTCAAGGCAAGGGATTCCATACCAGGAGGGACTCCTAAAAGGGATGTTCTCTGGCAGCCCTTCAACATAGAGGTCAGCTGGATGAGCTTCAAATTTCTTGTATGGAACAGCTTTGGGCTCGTTGCTCCCCAAAGCCTTGCCTGTTGGAACAAAATATATCTGGTAACTGGACAGATTGGCCTTCATTAAAAGCTAGCTGATACCAATTCCTCAGGCTGTTGCAACTGATCTTAAAATGTGGAACAATGCAGGACATCTAAATCCAACAGAACCCAAGTCTTTGCACAAAGAAAATGTAAAAAATTTGCCATATTGTATGATGTTGCTGTTGGGCAGTCACAGTACCAGACTGGACTGCTCACTGGGGCATAATACATGTGCTTTATTCAAAGTTGTTAATCTGTTATAGAGTATCATGAAAAATTTTATTCTAGCTCTTATGAAGTTGACTATTTTTTCATAATGGACAGAACATAAAAATTCACCCAGGAATGTTTTAATACTAATTATGATGATATTGCAGTGGATATAAGTAAACATCTGTTTTATTCACCACTAAAATAAAAATCCAAATAGGAAGGAATCGAGAGCAATCAGGAGAGCTGTATATATACGACTTATGATTCTTTTTAAACTACAAATTTACCTTGTATAAGCAGTAAACTAAAACATTCCTTTTCACTGAACTTCCAGAATTTTAAATACTTGAAAAAGAAATCTGAACAAAGGTCTCATTCGCACAGACGTTCAAAGGAAGGAATGAAAGTAACCTTCAAGAAATACAAAGCCATAAAGAAAAGAAAATAGTAATACTGTACTTACCAAACTTTTTACAGAAAATTTGATCTACCATCTTTCTCAGTTTGGTGATTCTGGCATACCACTCCTCTTTCACTGGATTTGAGACTGACACAGAACAAAACCAACATTTCCTAATTATTTTGGTTATATTTTCAGTTGTTCAGTTTNNNNGTTATATTTTCAGTTGTTCAGTTTATACAATCCATAATCACCCTGCATTTTCAGGTAACACATAAATGCTCTGTGTAGTAAGTATGGATTCAATGTGGAACTAGAAAAAATGATCATAAAATAATGTCAGAATATTAAAACTGACACAACTCCACTGAACCAGTGACATCACTCTTCCTACAAAATACACACAGTGTATTGGCCTGAAGAACTGCAATACTTTCATCATCCACTTCCAAACTGCAGATTCCACTTGGAGATGGGAGTAGTTTTTCAACGGTTTAATTTCCTGAAGAATTATCTTGATATTCAGTGCAGAATTAGGCATGCGTATGGGATGAAAACTTGCTTTTAAGGGATCAAAGCACCTATAATACAAATCACTTTTTGCTCCTGAATACGTCTTTTTGACCAACAAGTGAAGCTTCCCAGTCTCAAAGAAGACATTGGCCAGCTGCCAGGTTTAGTGTAGGGTTAGTCAGAAGGCAAAAGCAATGACTTGTGTTCCATACTTGCACCACACTGGGCTATCAGCATAAGCACCTGCTCACGCTTCTCCAGCCATTCCTGAGATCCAACTGGTCTGTCTTGCAGCCAGTATCAGTCTCCTCAGAGTTTCAGGACTGAGGCCATTCCACAAAAACTTCCTGACCAGCCTGCTTCCCACAGAAATGCAAATGAAAATCATCTTTTCCTCAGCCAGTCAAAATATAGATTCCATACTCATCCCATTCCTTTCCTGCTAGGAACATGAGCTGTCAGGGCTTATGGACAGAGCAGGAATTGGACATGGAGCCACAGGGAGCTGAGAGAGCAGGGGCTGGTGCTCCTGAGATGAGAGTGGACACATCCAGTGGACACAGGGAGCAGCAGAGGAGATAATGAGCTACTGGGAAAGAGGAATACGAACAGGAAGAAAACTGCAGGAAAGCAGGCTCAGACAGCTGCTGTCTTCTGTGTTCTCTGAGATCTTACTGACAGCTCCCAGGGATGCTCTCTTCTCTTAGAGAGGATGCAGAGGTCACATGTAACTATCTCTTTCAAGTGATAGCTGGTGATGACAAGCCATATAAGCAACTGTTCAGAACCCTGTGCCATAGAAGCTGGTTACCACCGGTTTTCTTGGCTACAGGGGTTTTATGAATTGAGCAATTTACTTGCTTTGCCTTCATAACCAGTACATCCATATTAAAAATGACTAAAACAAAAAAAAAAGGCTCATTTAAAAAGCCATCTAAGAGACCAGTTAAGGCTAAGGCTCAGTTACTAGCCTACCTACTATTTTTGTAGTCAAATTTTGTGCTTGAAGGTACAGTAGGTTATTAAGACTCAATACATTAAGTTTACTTATACTTCAGGAAAAGTTTACTTCCTACACACACGTTAAATAGACATCCTTATGGTATAACTGCTTTGCTTAATTTAGATTCTTAATATTCACTTTAATACAGTCTTTGATATACTTTTTACAACAGAAGACTATGAATATATAATACACAGAATGGTGCTGCACTAGTGCAAATACAACTGTCTATATGTTTGTGTTGTCTGAACTAAGGACTTCTCTGGTATTACTAAAACTTCACAGTTCAACCAGGCTGAGGCTGCCAGTTAGCATTTTGGAGTTGGGAGCAATCTGTAACTGCTGTTTAAGGCATACAAGCTTTTAACACTTGGTCTATTCACACAATTAAAATATGCCCTGAAGCCCAAGAGACAACAGAATCCAACTGGAGAGAAAAACAAGTCTGGGAAAGGAATTTACCAAGTAATGCCCGTGCAAAAGAACTATTCTTTCAAAACTTGGGGGTTTTCTATCCATGCTGAACTTCTTTCTACCAGCTTGAAGGGAAATGAGTTCATGAGTGCAATTCCTTTAGGTTTATTTTTACACAATCATTTTTTCTATCTTTGGATGGGCACTCAATGAAGAGAAGACATGTAAGAGCAAACATCTGCTGAAAAGCATTCCTGATGGGAAAAGTGGTTAGAATGCATTATCTTAGTACCACTATGTGCAAATGTAGCCCCATTATCCAAGGAAATCAGATCATATGGTAATGAATGTTACCATGTTCACTGCTGAATTTCTTATTTTCTAAATATGGAAAATCCCATACACAAGCAATTATTCTGTGGTACAGTTTCCCTATCCAGTACACTCTATCAGCTGTGGAAACTGATGCTTTTTCTCTGTATCTCAAGACTAACACCTAGCTAGCTCGTTGTTTTTCTTTCTGCCAAGCTGAACCAAATCCACAGACAGTAACACTAGCTTGGGTAACCAATGGAAAACTCTATAGCAAAAGAAAATTTTAAATCGGAGCAATTGCTTGCAATGTTATTATTAGTAAAAGCAAATTGTAGCCACCACTAAGACTGACAATTAGGAATATCATACTGCACTTGTACAACTCACACATGTGAAAACCTACCTCCTGAAACTGTCTTGTCCACTGGAACATCTGTTGAATTCAGAAGTTCATGCCTGAAAGATTTAAGATACATGTTTCAACAGTGACAGACACTTTGAGAAACTAGCCTCCAGCTACAGCCTCGAGTTACTATTTACTGAAGGATCAAAATCAAAAAATCTCCCAGGGGGTATCAGGATCCCCAGCACTAAATTCCAACACTGAAGTATCATAAGAGCTGGCTGGAACCCTATTGACAAAACATTTTTCATCCCCAATGCCCATATCTGCCAGGGCTGTAACATTTTATGGTAACATACAGGTTCCATTTAACTTACCTCTGGGTTCTGAGATACATTTAATCAGAAACAAAGATCCAAATTAAAAATTTGATCTCTAAGAAAGTAAACTTCAAAGCAGACACTTCTGTCTCCAAAATATATCTAATTTTTTCCACAGTTGAATGAACAAAAAATTAAACCTATTGATGCTTCTCACAGAGCCATACTAGTTTTTTAGCTGCTCTGGTTACACATTTCAAAATCAATGAACACCATAAATTAATTTCTGTTAACAGCTAAAACATATTTGACAAAAGTAGGTGCCAGCATTGCATAAATAATTAGATCTATATATGATATCTGATTTTAAGTGAGACAAGAGGTAGATCTACATTTCCTCCTCTTTTCTAGTTATCTGCAAGCATTAGGATGATAGAAACTGACTGTGTTCCTCTCAAATGTAAGCAACTAGCACCCGTGGAAAAGGCAGCATGCACAGAGGCAGGGGCTGCCACTACCCCCAGTTCTGAGCCTGACCATTGCAATCAGCAGATTCCTGTCCATTTTAAAAACTCTTGGGCTAGGCCCTACACCACTGAACACAGGAAAACATCAGCTGTTATTTACTGAAGCTTCCTTTAAACTTCAGTCAGACTCCATCTGAGGTCTCCTTCACGTACACTACCTGATCTACCTCCAGACACACCAAGGACACACATCCAACTAAACCACAGGAACCAGTGCTGGCCTCAAGCTTGCCCTGGGAAATGATTTATACAAATACAGCCACAGACACCTTGATACAACATTCCAGCAAATTAAAAAAAAACCATAAGCTGAAATTAGGCCAGGATCCTCAAATAGAATCAAATATCCCAAAGTCAATGGCTTTCAACATGAATTGCAGCTGCAGAGATCTGAACAGTACAGAGATCTGCCCCTGACAAGAAGTCCATAATATTGAAGAGATCTGTCCAGAGATCTCTCAACCACCATTGTAAGTGTTCCACTGGTCTGATAAGCTGAATTTATTCAATGAACATCAACTAAAAACTACTTCCTAGTACTGTAAACTAATATGCCACTAGAAAACAGTTTGGAATTCCCTGAAGAAAAATGAAGCAAAGTGGAACCAGCAGAAAACAACGAGTAATGTAGAGACAAAAATGCAAAACTCCTTACTTTTTAATCACAAAGCGGATCCTGTCCTTTGCTAGAAGTATTCTCTCCAGCCGGGGAATGCCGTACGTGGTTGGACGCCTGAAGGGAATCCCCTCTGGCAGCCCTTCCACATATAAATCTTCCATATGTGACTGGAAGAGGGCGTATGGGATAGACACTGGACCTTCTGCTTTTACAGCTTGAGCTTTAAGGAAAAAGGAGAATAAAAACATTAGACTAGCTTGTGGCTCTACTCAATTACCTGTTTGAGATCACTCTGATAAACAGTATAATGAGCATACAGGCAATAACTCCTCAGCGAGGGGTTAAACATGCGAGCATTCATGCTGTGACAGACTTTATTTAATGGCAAAATCACTCTGATTCACAGTAAACAAGCTGCAGCCCTGCATACATATGCAGATCATCCTCTTTTCCCTTTATGTAAACATTTAATAACAGTGATTGCACCTGTTAGAGTGAAGATTCTCACTATTTTGGTTCTGCTTTATAGAGTATTTTGAAAGATGAAGAATTACATTCTAAATAGATCTAGATTCTAGATTTAGATTCTAGATAGGTCTGTCTAGATTTAATGATAAACCAAATATGTTTCAGTTCACTAGCTCTGTTATTATTTGTTACTACTATTGGCTTACAAGACATTAATGCCTTGGAGCAGGGACACACATCCCTTCTTTTCAGTGAATTCCTTAAGTTTCTGTGTATCTTAGAAGTCCAAAGAACCACTAATGAAACAAAAAAATACACTTCTAACACTGCTGAAGAAAAGCATGGCCCTAATAATGAAATCTTTGAAAAAAACAAAAAGCAAGTAACTGACTCAGCCACAGCTGGAAAATCATCTCAACTTATTTCTTTACGTTATGAGGATCACACTATTATCAATACATCTATCAAGCTGGCAAATACTGGTGAATGACACAAGAGTTTGCACTCAAAAGGGCTGATTTCTTTATACTCACAAGATACGTTAATTTTGTAGGCCATGCAAAAAGAATTCTCTATTACCATGTGACTGGTCTGCATAGTTTGGTACATTCTGCTGTTTTGATATGGAAATTAGATGCAAAAAATTATTTGAGGTGAGAAAAACCAAGCTAAGGCCAAATTAGAGTACAGTGATGCTCTGGCAGCATTTCTGAAAGTAAAACTATTCAGGGCACCTTTACAAGCAACTTAACATAACATCCAAGTGGCCCATGGTTCAAATACTGTCTATGCAAAATGCTCTCATTAACTTGCAAATTCTTAAATGAAATAAAACAATTTAGGTGTTAAAGGTATTTGGGTAACACACTCTTACAACCACTTGAAACCAGAATATTTCTAGGGACGTTTAGACGTTTAACACAAAAAGGGGAAATTTCGAAAACACTGTATCCCAGTCTTCTCTTTTGATCATAATCAAGTATCAAAATCTTAGAAAATTGCAAGAAGAATGGTGTTTCAACTATACTTGGTTTCAACTGGCAAATATAAGATGGCCAAAACTGGAGACATTGAACAGATTTGCAGAGGTGGACCCAAAGATGACTCTTAACAAATACACTAATGAAACCCTATTCAAACCTGTGCCAAAGGAGCTCCACAGCAATCACCAACAGCTCTCCTGTGTATCACACCAGTCCTTCATCATGAATTTTTATCCCAGTCATGTACTTCTTTCAAGAAATTAACAAAAATTTTTCTCAGTCCTGGAGGTTGTTGTGGCACATGGTGAAAAGCTCAACAAACCCAGCAGACAAGCCTCAGGACAACAGATCAAGAACATCACTAAAATCCAGATTCTTACCCAGCATAAAGTAAGAACAGCTTCAGAGTAACAAAAATCCTGCCTGTTTAAGTGAGAAACTAACAACAAGTAAGTTTCCACATGTGAGTGTCTCTATTTCTCTTAAATCAGCAAATGTTTTAGTCAATGCTGTTTAGAGAGCCTAAGAACACCATCAGCATCAGAGTAGGCAGTGAGGCTTCTTAGATTTGGAATCTTGCATGTTTTTGCATAGAAATCCAACTGAATATAGGCTTTATTTTTATAAGTCAGTCTGTGTATATGAGGCACTAAAAGGAAATCCCATTTAGTTCTCACCTAAACCACAAATCTATATTTTCAGACACATCAGTTGTAATAGATTAAAGTAAATGATAATGCTAAAACACTTCGGAGCTACAGAAGCCAACAAATTTGAAGACCATTCTCAGAATTCTGGACATCTGTAACTCATTTCTGTAAATGGGAGACTGCATGCCCATACAGATAGGAAGAGATAAGTCTGACAGGGAATTGTTTTGTGAAGCAATGAAATGTTGTCATCCACAGGGAAAAGGAGATAATTTTTTAGTATCACACAGCCTGCTATGGAAAGTCAGGAATAACTCAGCATTCAACAGACTCTCTACAGGAGATTTTTAGGCTGGTCTTGCATTAATTGTTACTATGCATTCTAAATGTTATTTATGTTATAAAATGTTATTGCATTCCATATGCTTCTGTGCCCAAAAATTGTTACTGCCTCTTTTAGACACTGCAGCCAGAAAACAACACCAGCCGTGGGCGCTTTTGAAGTCAGCTCTCCTAGGCAGCTCAGGCTCTTTTTGCCCTGGCTTTTGCCTCTCTGGCCTCTTGGTCTTTGTCTCAGGCAAAGAAGCTCTCTCTCACCATTTGGCTTTTGCTCCCTTGACTTTATTCTCTTGCCACTGGCAACAGTAGCAACTCAGGAACCGCGCTGCACAAACAAAAACCGTTTCAGGGTGCATTTTTAACCGGCTGCAAGCAGCACAGGGGTAGAGCCGGCGGGGCCAGGAGGCTGCTGCTGTTCCTGCTGCTGGGAAGACCAGTGCCCCTCCCCACAAGGCACTGGCAGCTCAGAAACAGCAGCACCAACACCAGCGCAGCTCAGTGGGGGCAGAAGGACACACAGGGAACTGGAGGTTGACACTTCGGGGCAGGAGTCCCCCAGGTAACCCCAGGATTCCCATCTGCCACTAGAACTGCTTCATAAGCTCCTCCCTTCCCAGGAGGGTTCGCTGCCATTATCCCTCTGTGTTTCAAGCCACAAGGCTGGTTATGGTGGCTGCCACCATGGGAAAGGGGGGGGGGCATATCCCACCATTCCCATTGTTGCCATGGACTTCCAGACATTTAGCAATTTTGTATTTCATCATTATTTATTCTTACTTTTGCCTGTTGCTGTTTTGCTTCTTATTAGACTGTTATTTTTTCACTTACACCTACTAGTAAGTATTGCTGGAAACGGATTGGTTAATACCATAAGAGGACACAACTCATTCCACAGTGTCTACCTCTTAAATTGTCTTAAACCAACTTAATTTTCTTAAACCAACTTTGCGATGTGCAAACATCAAAATCAAAATTAAAGCAATGCACTAAGAATGATGCTTCTTTCTAGAGCAATTAAAACACAGTGAATCAGATTCTGAACTGTACTACCTTGGTGCAAGTTGCTTTCAACAAGCTGTTTAAATGTCAGATGATAGTCACATCCCAAATATGTAGTAATTCTGAATCACAAGGTCTATTCTGAAAGCACTTCCACTTTGGCAGAGGCACACTATCATTTATTTCTAAATCTTTGCTGATGCCATTTTAGTTTGTGGTATGTGGACACACAACATATCTAAGCGCAGCGTTTGGAAACAAATTGCAAAGTCTAACCCATCTGCTGCTTTTTCTTTCCAAGAGCCAGTAACATATATGATTTTTGCTTCACTGCAAAACAATCATAATCAAAAATGAACAATCAGTGACCGGCAGCCTCTCTTCAGTGCCTTTCTAAAGACTCTTTCACTTAAGGACTCAGTGTAATTGCAGAGAAAAGGACAGCTCTCTCAAAGGTGGGTGCCCAAGACGTGAGCACACAGGTTCTCCAGGAGACAGAACAACTGAAAAATAAAATCAAGTTTCACACTTTGGTGCCAAACACAGATATCCCATTTTGAAATTACTCTGCTCATTATAAAAGCTACTTTCCTCAATTTTATGTCTTCTAACAGTATTTAGCCCTTTGGTACTATTATTTCTGGTGTGCTCCTGAGCCAAGAAGAAGATGCATGTCAAAGAGCAGTCTGTCACTTGCCATGACAAAGGACTACAGGCAATGGCTTGGAAAGCTGTGTAACACATACCGTATTTTTTTTCAAACAGCTTTTCAACTTCCTTTCTCAAGTCTGTAATTCGCATATTCCATTTCTCTGCAAAGAAAAGGGGAGGACATGTCAGACTACAAACAAAACTGATAATCACTTTTAAAATCTGTGTCACCACTAAATGAAATATGAAGTATTTTTACTGCTCACTTGCAAACAGGTGCCTGCTGAGTACAGTACAGGCTACACCTTAAAATGCATGGATACATTAAAAAAAAAAAAAGAAAAGTACAGAATAAAATGTTTAAGATTACTTCCCAAACTTGTATATTAAATGAAGTTAAAAAAAACACAGCACAAACCAGGTTAAAGTAACTTCCAAAAATTATTTCTCTCTTTGATGGCCCAGTAAGCAATTGTTGCTGCCACCAGGGGTAAAAGCAGTTTATAGCTGCTGTTGATAGATCTAAATTTGGGTGCTGAAAAGCTTAATTAGTGAAGCTTGATAAAGCTTAGAGAAAGTACACAGAGTTGTTTTGGTGAAAATCTGTAGAACTACATGGATCAGTAGGCATCTGCCATTCTCTGCCTTAATCCAGTATTTCTCCAAGTCCTGGTGTTGCAAAATACTCCCATAAATCCTATTTCAGAAAGAAAATACAGCTGCAAGACAGAAGTTATCCAAATCCAAGGAGAGCTGGATTAAATGGCAGAGTTTTAACATCTAATTTTCTGCCTGTAAGAGAGCACACATTTTCACTGTTTTTTGTACTATCTTCACGCTTTTAGTTTTGTAGATGGTACCAGAGAGTTAAGCAAGTCTACTTACAACTTATTTCTTACTCCAAAGACTTGAATCTAGTAACTACAAAGGTAAAAAAAATGAGGCCATTCAAGCTATTACACTTCCAGTTGTCAAAAAATTCTTCTATCAGACAAGAGAGAGGATTGAATTTTGAGTCCATATCAAAAGGGCCTTAAATATTCATTCTCAGACCAAGGTACACAACTTTGGGGTCCATATTTAGGCTTTTATTTTTTAATGTAATTTCATGGATATCAACAGGATAGAACACTTGAGATGCAGGCAAGAATCAGGAAAAAGGGTGTTTTGCCATGCTATCTTGCATCCGCACATAAACTCTTCATTCCAGTTACCTGGAAGATAATCTACATGAATTAACCTGTTAATATTTTGAAATTACATCTTTGTGGATAAATCTATACAATTACTTCTGCCACCCTTTTACTGCTACCCTGTACTGCATAGCTTTTAATACGATAAACACATCTCACGTAAATTTTGTGTTTTAACCAGATCTTGCAATACCAAGAGACGTGCCACTTTCTGTGTGTAAACCTTGAAGTGAACATAAGAGGCAATATCCTCATTACAATTCAGGAAGCTCAGAAGTAAAGACATCTAAATAATCTGTGAGATGCAAATCACTGTGTTCTAACTGCACACCGTCGAGTTCAAAATGAAATTTTCTTAAAAACAGCACAGACAGAAAATAAACTAAGAGCAACACTGAGCAGGTAATCCATGAGACAGTCTAAAACAGATGATTATATATTGCAAACAAAACTAAAACTTCTGTCATCCTAATATTTTATTCCCTTTCTGCTCCATCTATAGTCAAACTCAGTGTTTCTTCACTTCCAAAACAGCTGGCCATCAAAGATTAGGTGATTTTTCTACTGAGAGAATGTATCTAACAAAAGCTTCTACAGCACCAACTCCTCAATATTCTCCTCTAGTAATGCTGGCTTTAGATTCTCCAGACCAAACCAAAAAGAATAATAGATGTTCAATGGCCTACTGGTATTAATGATCTTTTGAGAACAGCTCTCAACACTTAAGTAACTTTTGCTAAAACTGACATCTGTCATAAAAAACCTTAAAAGGAGATAGATCAATGAGAATTTTAGTATTTACTTAAATTTCCAGAATTCCTAAAAAAAAATTCAAATATTCTGACAAAAGACATATTCAAGACATTAAGAAACCTTATAAAAGCACACAGATTAATGTATCCACAAACCAAACAAACCGAAACAAAACCAAACCACAGAATAAATGAGAAGTACAGGATCACAAAAAATCCAAGGCGAAGCATCTCTAAACAGAGTAAACTGGAGTGCATGGATGCATTTCTGTGGTGAAACCACCATAAGAGATCATGAAAAGAACACAACCAGGAGATCCCAACTTCCTGTGTGTCTATTTATGTCATCACATCAAATAACAAAAAACAACAGAGGGAGCCCATGATGAGTACACTGCTGCAATTCTACACAGAGCCCACAGCTCTTAAACAAGGGCTTGCACTATCATGTCTCACTCCTGCAGCACAAAATAACTCAAAACCTTTCCATAAAACAAAGCAGGGAGACAAAATCATCTTTAACTTTCATCTTACCAAAACTGAACTCTTTTGCTTTCCTTCTCCCAGTATTGGCAGCTTCATTTGATGAATTGTTGCTCTTCAGTCTCTTGTCAGGGGGCAGGTAGTCATCATCATCTTAAAGACACAAAAAAAAACAACGCTGTTTTTTTGTTGAGGGAACTCACATGCAGCACTGGAAGTGCTGTGAATTTCAGAACTCTAA
>WAAG01069210.1:0-12850 GCA_013390105.1 Tichodroma muraria | reverse complement strand
TTCTCCCTCTTTAGGATTTTTTTTTTCTTCTTCCATCAGGTAAGAGTCATGGGTTTAGCAGACTTCCTGCTTTGCCTTTTGAATCTTCAATTTTCTACAGTACACCCATTACTTTCCTGTTTATTTGGCTCTATCACAACACTCCACCTCTAGTTACAGAGACAGAAAACACTGAACCATTATGAATTAGGGAGAGCTGAGAGAAGACTCCAAAGGAGCCATTAGCCAAGAAGAATGCTCATCTATTTCAAAAGGGACCAAGCATATCCCAAGGCTGCTGCTAAATATAGATCTGTGTGAGGAGCTTTTATTTTGCTTAACCTTCTGGTACCTGTTAATGATGTGATCACTGAAGTACACATGTGCTGCAGTGAAAACATGATGCATCTCCTCGTGTGTTTGCTCATCAGACCTCTACTAGCTGATCTAGTAGAGTTGCTGTTTTAGCTCACTGGGTGGAGGTCTGTGGTTTTGGAGGCCACATTTAAATCCCAGTGTTGTGTTTGTGGCTGGCTGATGATCCTGGGGTCAGTTTGTCTGTGGTCACAGATCATTACACCCTGTAGACAGCAACTCTTATACCACATCACCAAAAACTATACCCTGTGAACACAGTCAGGTCTTCTGAACCATCTGAATATTCCAAATTACTAATTTTTTTTTTTTTAAGATTGTGTATATTAATTGCCTTGGAAAAGATGGGGTTTATGAATTTTAAATTTTGTCACATTTTAAGAATTTTGTTTCTATATATAGTAATTTTCTTGTTTGTTAATGGACACGAGAAATTATTTTACATTAGCACATCGCAAATAAAGTAATTTGAGAGCATTTATTACGGAAAAAGAAAACAATCCTTCCACTGACTTCAGTAGGTGTTGGATCAGTCCCTGAGTGCAAGAATATGTCAAATTCAGATCACGCACAGAAATAACAAACAGGCCAAATCTTGCTCTTTTTCCTTATATTATATATTGGAAAAATTAACTATGTTCTTAAATGTACATCATCAAATTCTCTACATAAATGATTCTTATATCTTTACCTAAAAGAGACATGGAATCAAGTCATAAAGCTTCTGCTTTTGGAGCAAATCAAAAGAGCATGCAGAGCAGTGCTGCAGTTGGCAAATATGAACTGGATGAACTTTGCAGGCTTGAAGACGAAGCTGTAACCTGAAGTTAGAGAATCTGTGACTCACAGGTGTGAATAAATATTTGTTTGTTGGAGTCCATTTCTGCTTTACTAGAAGAGGCAGAGGCTCTCTTATGTCTCTGGATGTCCTGCAACTTTCTGTAATTGCTGGCTGCACGTGTACAAATGTTGGTTAAAAATGGCCTGGCATATGTGAGAACACTAACCAGCTTCTTTCTCAAATAAGGAAATAAGACAGAATATGAGGACCTTTTTTCCTTAGAGATTCTCCTCAAAATACTTTTCAATATGCAATTTTAACCACTGGATGCAAATATATGTGTTGGAGCTCAAAGCACTTTAACAGAGTTTGATTTTGCAAATCTGTTGACTATCTGAGCTCCTGAAAAAGTAGAAAAAATGTGTTGCACACCTATAAACTAGTTGATTTATTTCCAAATCTACCAGGATTCTCAAAAGCACCTTCCTTTAGACATATGATCTGGAAGAGATATCAGAAACAGAACTCAAAACTAATTTTATAATTCAATATCACTCCCTCCAGCTATGATCTTTCGAGGTGCATATGTTGCACATGGTATGGATTCATTAATAAAGTAATCGCATAAAAACAACTAAGCTGCAAACCAAAAAAACCCAGGTAGTTCAGTGTCAGCGTATTTTGGACTGTGTACCAGCAGACTACTATACACAATAAGAACACGTCTCAACTCCAAAAAGACAAAAGTTTTAATGACTTCACTACTAAGTGACTTCCACATATAAGATTTTCTCCAAACTTCGCTGCTTTCTAGCAAACAACACAAATAGAACACTACTATTTCTTAAATAGAAGAAACTCCATTTTGCAGAATTTTTTTTCTTTTTAAGGTTAAGAAGTTGTATTAGGGAATCGTGTTTGTAGCTCCTCTGTTTACAAGCTGGACTTTTAGGCAGGAGCCATCATTTTAGCAGCAATGGCTCCCATACTGAAAAGAACCTTGTTAGGATTTGCACACTTAAATATTTGAATGCAGGTAATTATCCCAGTTGCTTTTCTGCTGCCTATTGTGCTGATCACTTCTTATATGACCCAATGTACAAGATTCAAGGAGTAAAGGCAAAGCAGTAAGGAAGTAAATCTCTCTTCAGTGTTAGGAGGCCCTGTGTCTCTCCATCTGGATGTGTCTAAATCCACTCTTACTTCTAAACATGCTTAACTGCTACCCCCCATTTCTTAGTGTTTGGATTGGTATTGTTCAGGCACCTGTCTATCCTGAGCACTTCCAGGTGCTCCACTTCATCATGCAGCCTGGAGCAGTTCAGGAAAGCATAGTTTGAAAAACAGGGCAAATATATACCATCACTCACAGAGTGTCCCCACATCTGGGTATGCCAGCTCTGAGCTGCTGGACTCAATTGCCCTGCTTGGAGCATGTTTGGTGTTGGAGTGTGTTCAATGCCTTCTGGAGAACTGACAGAACACAGGCATCCTTATACAGATGTTACAGAGTGAGGCAGAAAAGGGAGGATTTATGGATCTTAAGCTGTCTAAAAGATAAGGAAGTGGACTGAAAGTTTATTTTAACATCAAATAATGAATAAAAATTAACCAGTCTGATTATGATTTAAAACTCACGCAATACAGGGCTCCCTGCTCTGTAAGACATGGGTCCCAACCACAAAGCTCTTAATCAGAGCAGCCAAAACTTTGACTTTGCAGGTATAGGCATTGCTTTGCTCAACTTGGAGACAGGCAAACAATCACTGTGGTTGCCAGGAGTTTTTTCCCAAACAAATCTGAAAACGCTTCACTATATTTGGAGGTATTTTGTGTCACATTACACCATGTAGTTTCCACAGATTTCTGTATGTGGGCTGAATAAGTCAGAATTAATTCTTCACTTGTGGTGCTCTGCAAGTAGATTTCCTCTTTCCCTGTTGTCTTCTTCCTTGCCCTTTCTCAATATGTTAAAAAATGCTGCACTTGTCAAACTTCAAACTTTATTCCTAGCATTCAGTCCCACCAGCCCCTTCTCCAACCCATTTTCTGCTTATTTGTTCATCCATTCAACCATTTTAATCCATTGCAACCTCCCACCTCTTTGTTGTCTCTAGCCATCTCTGACTGACAGATTATGAGGATCACAGAACCATTTAGGTTGGGGAAGAACCTTAAGATCATCCAGTGCAACTGTCAACCCTACACTGCCAAGTGTACCATTAATCATGCCCTTAATTGTCAATATGTACTGTCTAAAAATAATAATGACTGCATTGTCAGGAGTTGTGGGTTGATGCTGGCCTGATGCCAGGCACCCACCAAAGCTGCTCACTCACTCCCCTCTGCAATGGGAAAGAGGAGAGACAGTATAAGAAAGGGTTCATGAGTTGAGGTAAGGACTGGGAGAGATCACTCATCAAATACTACCATGGGCAAAATAGGCTTAACGNTAAGAAAGGGTTCATGAGTTGAGGTAAGGACTGGGAGAGATCACTCATCAAATACTACCATGGGCAAAATAGGCTTAACGTAGAGATATGAAATGAATTTATTACTAATAAAATTAGAGCAGGATAATGAGAATTAAATTAAGCCCTTAAAAAACACCTTCCCCCCACCCCTTCCTCCTTTCATCTCTATTTCCTACCCCAGCGACACAAGGAGACAGGGCATGGGGGTTAGGGTCAGTTCACCACCCACGACATCTCCTGCAGCTCAGGGAGAGGAGTCCTTTCCCTGCTCCACTGTGTCCCTGCTATGGGAGACAGTTCTCCATGAACTTCTCCAATGTGAGTCCATCTCATGAGCAACAGCTCCCTGTGACCTGCTGCAATGTGAGTCCATCCCACGGGCAGCAGTCCATCCCCAAACTGCTGCAGCTTGGGTCACTCTTCCATGGGGTGCAGTCCTTCAAGGACAGGCTGCTCCAGCATAGAAGGGCCCATCCCTCCACAGGTCTCCCACAGAGTCACAGCCTCCTCTCAGGCATCCGCCTGCTCCAGTGTGGGGCACCCCCATCGGCTGCGGCTGGATCTCTGCATCCCCATGGATCTCCATGGGCTGCAGGGGCGGACCTGCTCCATCATGGCCATCACCACGGGCTGCAGAGGAATCCTAGCTCCAGTGCATGGAGCATCTCCTCCTCCTCCTCCTTCTGCACTGACCTTGGTGCCTGCAGAGTTGTTCCTGTCATGTGTTCTCACTCCACTCTTCTCTGGACACAATTAAAACTGTGCACCACCTTTTAATTTTTATTTCGTTGCCTTGGCCAGCAGCATTTCCATCTTTGGAGCCACCAGGGAGCTCTGCTGGATATGGAAGAAACTTCTAGCATCTTCTCACAGAAGCCCCCCTGCAGCCCCCCAAAAAATCTACAGTTTTTTTGCAGTACTATAGAAAATCCAGGACATGCAAAACCAATACATCAGACAACACAGAGATAAACAGAAAAGACAAAATAGCAATCAAAAATATACAGTGACTCCATTTTGGCCTATAGTGTATTGGGTAAGCAGACTGAAAGCAAAATGCCCCTTACAGATTGAGCTTCTCTTTTATTTCTATGCAGCCTCAGTGCAAATTTTTATGGAAAAGAGCAGCATAATATCTGCTGTTAGTTTGCTCTTTGCCTTTTGTGAGAGGGTTGTACCAGTGTCTTTTGAACATTTATACCTGGTGAGGCAGGTGCCAGACGCATATAGAATTGCTGTATTGCCACACAGACACTTCAGCTGTAATATACATAGAGCCCGAATGCATATCCATTTTTCAACCTTAAAATTGATCAAACCTTTCAACAATTAACCTTTCATCACGAAAACAATTTTTCATTGAAAATGTTTTGCTTTTGCAGAAGAATTCCTCTTTAAGATCAGAAATTCCAGAACTGGAGGGGAGGGAATAAGGAAGAGTTTCATAGAAAATTAGCTGTATTACCATTGAGCTCACTATCATGGCCAGGTGTCCCATATTTGTATCACTAATCTAGTCCACCAGTCCAGAACTCAGACCTTGTCCAGAAAAAGGTCTCCACTACTGAAATTGCTACAGATTAATGTTGTGTTTCATACTGTTTTTCCTCTTTCTTCTCCATTTGCCTTTTTGCCACGTCATCAAAAGCCCATGGAATTGAAAAAGCAAATCCAGCGGCTATAGAAAAAATACAGGCTAATCCCTTTAGTTCCACCTAAGGAAGGGAAGTGGACATTTCTAGGAGAGTTATATGTTTAAGTGAGCAGATATACTCTGCAGACATGCTTAAAATAGTAAGCAAGGACCAAGTTATAAAAAGAGAAGAAGATGGCCAGGTGCATTCAAAAGCTGCAGATCATGAGCATCTCTGGATAGAAGGAGGGAAAGAAGTTTATACTCTGCTCTCATTTCTCTGGACTGATCTGTTTACTGCCAATCTTTTGTTGAAATAGTGTAGGACTTTTCTTCCAACACACTAAACTCAGATTTGTTTATAGCAAGGAGTCTCATTATTTTAACATTTTAATTAATGTCCTCATGGAAGGTGCTTATTATTATTGGCTGTACCATGTCTGTAATTCTGACAAATTAACAGATTGAGGGAGACTGTGTTGATGTTGCCTATAGCTGTTTGTGGCTTTCCCATTTGAAAGGGTATATTAAAGTTGGATCCAGATTACAAATGTTTAATCTGGCAAAGATGTTTGGTGGCCTCTAAAACAAATATTGTGTCATTAATATAGCAGTATCCGTAAATGGGACTGGCGACATATAATGCTGTGTCTGTGGATATTTTCAAACTCTGTTTAGGATCCTTAACTAACCCCGTTCTGCGTAGGTAGTTCCACCTCTTCAGTACCTAAATGCAACAAAATAAGTTAAGTCTGTATTTTTAGTATTAACTCTAAATTCTCAGGAGTTTGTGGTTTTTAAATGAGACCCTTAGTATTATCTGGACTTAGACTTCTTTTGTGGTTCAATAGAAAACACACAGTATTCAGTTTTTCACTTTTGGTACATTTTTACAATGGCATTATAAATAGTGCAACCTTTCAAGTTTATTCAAGTTGACATGATGAACCATAATTACATTGTTTAGCACAGTTTATTATATAAATACAAGCTTACATTTTTTTGAGTGAATTTTGATCCAATGCCAAAACAGTTCTTTGAACTATTTAGGTTGATTTTTGACATGATATTTAAAGATGTATCATCTCCATCCAGACCACTGAGCTATTATAATGTTGTTACAGGAAGGAGGTGTGAGCCAAAATGATATGAATATTGAAGTTAGGAAAAAATTACTGCATAGTAACTGATGGTAAAAACCAAACAAACCAAAAAAAAGAAAATCCACCAAAAAACCATGGTCAATTTTATTAATTTTCTACTACCAAAGCAGAAAATCTGAATCTCTTCTGCAAACTGCACCCTTTATGGACTGTGTGGAATAGCTGCTTCACTGCAGGGAGTGCAAAATGGCAGGCCTGTATTTTGGGCTTTTACTGCTAGAAAGGCAGCAGTGAAATCTACCACCAGTGGCAACCCCCCAACATCTTTGCTTAGAGTTTGCTGTGAAGAATTCTGTATCACAAGACAGATGTTAAATTTAGTCCTTATGGGAACAACAGAGGTCAACCAGTGAAGTTAGTTAGGTAGAAATCTCTTGCAAAGAGATTCATCATCTGACAGGTAAAATTATTGCTTAGGAACCTTCCACTGGTATTTTCCATACTACCTCCGCTTTGCTTCTTTCTCTGTCTCATACTGGTCTTCTCAAGATTTCTTTTGTGTATGCACATCATCTTATAAAGTTGGCCAACCACCTGAAAAAGTGAGGACAAAATCTTGAAACCTTAGAGAAGTTCCATACTCTTGCAAGAAGCTATAAAGAAATTCTCTTAGTAAATGGAATTATAAATACAAACTCTTTATTAAGGAAGCATTTGTTCCATGGAAGGGGAGGGGAAGATATGTGTTGTGAAATAGAAATCATTTTTGTACAGTAGAGGTGTAATTTTTATGGCTATCAGATGTCATGTGCATCCTTTTGTAAGTAATTCACACCTTCTGTCCTTTCAGATAATTTTTAAATGGCAAATATTGCTTTGCAGGTACTTTTCTTTGGCGACCTTGCTAGACTGAAAGCTCAGTCATATAATAGGACTTCACCTTTTTTTGTAGCTCACATTTTTCTAAAATGCAAATAAATTATCAGTTTTAGCTTGAAGCTTCATGGTGAAAAGACAGCAAGGCCCTTAGGAACAATCAATCAATGACATGCGAAATTTTTGCTCTAAGATTTTCTGAAAAATCCTACTGCTATGTAATAAACTTAGAATATTACATATGGTGGAAAACAACTTTCCTCCTCTGAACTCCAAACACAGCTCCCTCTCTTGATTGCTGAAAAGCCTACTCTTTTTATGTAGTTGATACAAAAACTTCAAGTAATTCAGTAAAACATTCTGTATTTCTCAGAAGATCAGAAAGATCTTCCGTATATACTTAGGTCAATTGGCCACTATCCTAGAGACATGGAAGAGATGATGCCATTTTAATGAAGAGATAAGCACTGGAATTTATTATCACCTTGTCAACAATGATTGACATCTAATTAAAAAAGAGGCACAGACTTTTGTGGATGTTAAGAAAGTATTTTTAGAGTTAAGAAAGGAGGATCAGAAGAAGAAACAAAAAAAATCAGAAAGCAAAGTCTGGATTATGATGCATGTGAAAATTTCATATTCCTATGAAACATCAGGTCAGAATTTAGAGGAAATTTAAAATTCCACCTGCTCTCCAGTGGAAGCATTAAGCTGTAATGCATTAGCTCGTTGCAGAAGACATTTAAAAATAAAGTAATAAACAAAGCTGGTGGCTTTTTCAGTCCTTCACTGCCATCTGTTGGTCATAAAGTGTATTGAGTGTTCTTAAAATTAGAGACAGTATGCAAAGCAACTTCAGATTAGTGATTCTGTATCAATGTCATCCATGAAAGAAGATGAACTCTCCACAAAGTGGGACCACTGACCCCCCCATCCCTCCAAATCGCGATGATATTGTAGGAAAAGCAAGGGAAAATCCTACATCTGAAATTGTTGTGTAAGTAAGTCAAGAAAAAGGTCATCTGAGGGAGCCCCAGGAGAATGGGAAAGTGGGGCATCTTGAATAGTCTTCCCCTGCTAAGACAAGCAACATGAGGCTTTCCCATTTACAAAGAGATCAAAGCAAGAAATACAGTAAAAACAGTGGGGTTTATTTTTATGCTTATTTATTTAGGTTTTTATTACATTGCTTAGAGTAAAAGAAAAGTTTTCTAAAAACCAAACACAAACTTTCTGTTTTTCACAGACTTCCTTCAGAGCAGGCACAGTAAATCTCATTTCTGTTTTCTTTCTGAAGTATAGAATTATGAAAATATTTATAGACATATTTAGATTTGCCCCTCCATTAGGTTTGGTATCCTTGAGTCTTGCAGAAGTCATAGTCATCCTTTTCTCAAGATAATAGTAATGAATTCCTAAATTCCTTTTATTTTATTCTATCTTGCAATTTTAATTTTGTGAGTATTTTACCTAAATTTCTTCTTATCTAGGCAAACTAGATTGAGATATTCTTCACCAATAAATGTCGACTGGGAACAATACTGACATCTGGTACATGACTCCCAAACTCGTGGAGATTGAGTGCCTCCTAAATTTTGCTCAGCAAAGAGTTACATTATATTTTAGCATTTACCCCAACTCTAGGTTTCCCTAGACTTGAGTTGTCCTTAAATTACTAGATGTAGGTGGGAAAAATACAGAAATATACATATTGTCTATCCTGCTGCATTTTGATGTCAGTTTCAGAAATATAATCTGTTAATATTTTGTGGGGTTCACATTGACTCTGCTTTGATTTTGAGTAGTTTGCTTGAAGAAGTGAAGAAACTTTACTCCTGACAGAAAAGCTGAATAACAGAGCTTAAGTTTATCCCTGTTATATTTTAACTATCTATGTATAATCCTTACTCTAATACTTTCATTAAAGAGGTTATCTGCTATAAAATTAATTTCCTGACTAATGACTACTCTATAAATGTTACGGAAGAATACACCCACCCACATCCCCACCCTTCAGAAGTTAAACAATATAAGCATTAAAATATTCTTTTTTGTTGTTGTTGTCAAACAATTAAATATTTAAACAATTAACTTTGCAGTTAAACAATTATCGAGCCTGCCTTTTAAGATAGGTCAATCCAACTGGCATCAGTAGAAGACAGCAAAATAACGTGGTAAAATAAGGTAAATGGAAAGACTTCTGGGAAAAACAACATCCTATTCAGCATTCCCACATTTCCTAAGAAATAGTTTAGTGAAGACTTTTGAACATTATTTTTAGTGAACTCTTCTAGTACATGCCTAAACATTCCTGAGAAGAATTGGATGAGTCAAATACTTCCCAAACCAAGAAGGAAAACTGTGAGGTACTTCGAGATACTTTCATCTGTTTTGGAAACAAACTAAAAGGCAAGGTTTTTTTCAGAATTTTAAATGCAATTTTTCAGCATTTTCCTGGACTAAAAAAATTAAGCAATTTAATATGATTCTTTAACATATCTTTTCAAACATGTTTTTCATTTTCAGACTTAGAAAGAAAAAAGAAATAGGGCTGAATAGGACTGGTTGATCAGTAGATAGTTAGTTAATTTATATAATTAATTTATATTGCATTTGCATAAGTATGGCTGTCAAAAAGATAACATAATTTAAGCTCTTCTTTGTTTTGCCTCCAAATCCTGCTTCTTATACAATAATTTTTGTCCCTTCGCAGAGGGACGGAGTAGCTGCATGTTATAGGTGGGGTTTGGTGACTGTCATCATACATGTAAGGCATGTTCTCTTTCCATTTGCATTCTTAGGAGTATGAAAGTTAATATGCAGATAGGGCTTAGTGAGGGTCTTGGCTGTGAGACTTTTCCCTCACCCCAGGCATCATTCCATTGTTAAGCCTTGCTCCAGCCCAGTGCAAGATAAGCAAGTGCCTCACAGCTCATGTCCTCAAAAGCCTTATCAGTTCTTCACTGACTGAAGGCAACTCTGTAGCAAGTCTGATAATTTACCACAGCCTGCCAGGAGGGCTTTTTGGGGCAGCTCGCCCTGTTACAAGATGGAGAACACGCCACTGCCCTGGCATCTGCAGTGGCCGTGGTACTTGCAAAGAACGTGCATCAGTCGTTCACTGGGCTAGAACACTCGTAGAGACTGAACTTGAAGCTCTTGAAGCCTAGACAGAAACCAGCGGAATTGACCCCTGTGCACTGAATATTAAACTCATACTTTCAGGCTGTCTTTCATGCAAAAAAAGTAAAAAACTTCTTTCTCATGGTCTATTTGTGGGAAACCAACACCTCATCTCCCCACATCAGCCTGGAGCCAACAGATTCACTCCCAGCAGAAACACACACCTTCAGAACTATCACATTCATAGATGCATCTATGTTGTTGAACAGAAAACATAATTCCAAAATAACTATTTTTTTTGGATCACGCATTTTCAAAATACCCAAAGAAAACTTTTGAAAATGTTTTGCTCAGACAATATTCATATTTGGAAAATATATTTTAAAAAATTATTCTTTATATCCAGAAGAGAAGCTAGCAGTCCTTGGTGGTAGAAATGGCCACTTCCTCCTCTCCTATTACAGCAAGACCCACAGATCCAAAGATTTCACTAGTCAACAGGTAAACAGCTTCTAATTATTTTTACATACTTTGGACCTCTTTAAATAGCTTATTCAAAAGGATTAAACATAACAGCCTCACTGCCTGTGTTCTCCTGACAGTGAGGTTATTTCTATTTACATATGCTGGAGGCTGAAACATCACCAGCACAGTTTCTCAAAGCAGGTTTCCTTTTGCTTCCTTCAAAATTTCTTCTGGATTGAGTAAATGGTTCAGAGGTGTTTTATGATGCTTTATACTCCGTCTTTTAAGAAGGAAAGCACAGAACTGCCGTGTATATGCTTAGTCTTCTTTATTGAATTAATGTGAATTAAACCCTTATTTAACAATTTAAAACTGCATCAGGATGTTCTAGATCATGATGAATATCATATTGATGGAGTAGGTAAGGCTGGTAGCATATTCCCCTTATGAAATAAAATCTAGTGGTCACATGAAGAAATGAGGGCTGATGTGCATAAGCCCCCCCCTTTATAAAGAAAGATAACATCTCCCTTAACATATGTATTTTCTGCTGGCTTTGTCATATGCCTAACTATTTTTTAACAGATTTAGAGATAAAAACTCAATTCTTGAGCCATATCTACTCTACAACAGATGTAGATGATGTTAAATAGCTATCTCAGGTATGGATAACATGGAGGTTGACGCACAGAAGTCACAAATCTACGTTAGGAGGTCAGTAAAGTGAATGTACATACATTTCTCCATACAAGCAGCTCCAGCTAGATGGCTTCATTTGATGCTCCTCCTTCCTCAGATTTTATCCAAGAAGCAAGAGTCAACAGCTGAATTATATCTATCCTTTTTATGATTCTTGGGATTTTTCAGTATTCAGCTACATTCACATTTCAGTCATATCCTTTATTGGAGCAGGGAAGAATAGAAAACTGCATTAACAGGGAAGTTAAAAAGATCCTGCAAAAAATTATTCTACAGGCCCATAACTTTTCTACCCTTTACAAACAGCAGTTTCTGTGGCTCATCAGAATGAAATCTAAGCAATTTTTAGTTTGAGCCTAAAAGGGTAAACTGAGTTCTCAAGGTCCTCAAATATTTTTTCATAGGGCAGACACCTTCCTTATCATTTGTTTACACTGCAATGTCTACAGTGCTGCTGTTAAAGTATCTGAATATTTTGCTGAAAATAGTTCTCCCTTCATAACAACTTACATTAACCCCAGACAGAAACAAAGCAGAGAATAATTTCATGCAGTAAAGCCAACCAATAAAATAAACAATAGAAACTGCTAGTCACACAGCAACTAGGCAGGCAGGCTTGACTATATCATGATCATCTGTTCAAGGAAGAACATAAGAAAAATAGCATGAGAATGAACATAATTTACACCTACATCAGCACCCTGTTTGTAAGAAGACTAAATACACAGAATAAGCAAGGAGAGCTACCAACATAGAATATATAATTCTATTCAAAAAGGATTTTTCTTGATTTTCAAAGTCTAGAACTTCTGTTCCATGAGATTTTTGAACCTACAGCAAGTTTTTAATTTATATATCTGACCTTTCTATGTGCTGAATTTTACCATTAAAGCAATTGACTGGAGCCTTTTCCTTTATGGATAAGGACTTATTTAGAGTAAATGCTGCTGTTTATTTTCAGTGATTGCAGGTTTCTTACTCAGAAATGTAACAAAATTTAATTGAGAAGAAAGTACTGAAGTTTCTCCAAGTGTAAGAGTGAGAATGAATTCCAATGACACTTGGTTTGGATGTTAGACAAGGGCGAGGAGAGTTGTTTGAGTTTAAGCATGTGAAGAAATGGCACAGCCAGTTTGCAGTGGAAGGAAAAAAAAAAAAAGAATGGTGGAAAAACACCAGGGAGAAGAATTGGGACCATAAAGATTTCCCAACACAGTGACTACTTATTCATCTTGATGAATGGTGCTTATGTGCTGAGGACTAGGAGCAAGAGTGGTCCATACTAAGGTTTGGGTGGCTGACAGCATCATGGACAGATCTGGCTCGCTCACAGTAGCAGAGG
>WAAG01069209.1:1794-30983 GCA_013390105.1 Tichodroma muraria | reverse complement strand
GCCTCGCAACCGCGGAAGCGCCCGCCCCCCGCCAGCTCCGCCAATCAGAGCGCAGAGGAGCCGGTGAGCGGCACGAGAAATGACCAATGGACCGCGAGAACCTGGGGAAGCTAACGGGAGCGGGGGGCGGGCGCCGTGTGACTGACGTGGGGCGCAGCCAATCGAGAGGCAGAGATGAGGTCATCGCAGGCGGGGCGGAGGGGGAGGGTGCCGGAGGGGCGGGGCCTCGCCCTTGTGGGCGCAGTGGGGTGTGGGGGTCAGTGAATGAGGGAGTCAGACCTGGGAATGCCGTGTGCGTGCTCGCAGTTCTGGGAGTTTCGGGTTTAACGACAAGTCAGGAATATTCACCTTCCTTTCTCCCGTTTTCGCTCAGCACCACCCACCCCTAATCCTCGGTCTGGGAATGGGGGTCCCCGGCAGAGGCTGGGTCTTACGTGCTGGAAATTAAATGCGTAACCTGTGACTGAACTGGAGGATGCCTGGCAGGGTGGTCTGGTCCTTCTCTTGAAGAACCACAAAGCTTCTTGATGTGGTACAAAGCCAGGAAAATAAATGGTGCAAGTGGGTGAAATGTCCATAATGAAAACTGGTTAACTGTGGTGGAGTTGCACAGAAAATAGAGGAATGATGGCATCCCTAAAGAGCGGGGTAGAGGACCATAGTTGGAGTGTTATCATTATAAACAGTCAGTGCACTTTACCTGCAGTGATGTTCTCACCCCTGCTTACTGTATCTCAAAAGGACGAGAGTCATGACAGAGACTGTAACAATGCTGCGTGAAGGATTGTCTCACTGCCTTTCAAAACAAAAGAGCGAAGTATACAATAACGAGTAATATAAAGAAGGCATCATGGGCTTTTCCTTATTCTCTCATACAGTCAGAGAACTGGAGGACATGATATAACTGCAGAGCAATGTATGTGAAGTAGTTAGGAAAAAATGTCTGTGCTATGTACAATTAATCTGTGAGCTTCATGATAAGAAGCTTAATGGTACAAATATGTTAAGAATAACCAAATTCTTAGCCAGTTACTGCCAGTCAGCCACTATCTTGCCCTGGTTTTCCGTCCTGACATTTACAGCTTTTTGCTTTTCCTTCCCAGCGATCCAGTTCAGCTTTGGCTACACACATAAATCTTTGAAGTAACATAATTCTTCTCCCTGCTGTTTGTCAGGGTTAGCCCTCCAGAGGTAGTTTAGTGGAAGAATAGAGTCAATCAAAAACACAAAACATTCCCATGCATGATGGTAATTCTGCAAGTTTCAGGATTAAAGTCAGGAATAGTCACCTTCCTTTCTCACATGGTTTCTAACAACTCTTTAGGGATCTGAGACAAATACTTCAAATGAATGAGAAAGTATGGGTGCCTTCCTGTTCTACCTTGCCAATTTTAGCAACAATGGTGCGTGGCTCATTCTTGAAATCATTTGCTTAGGAGACTTGTTAATAGATCTGTTTACAGAACAGGGGAGGAAGGATAATGTGTGCAAGGGCGCACCACAAACTGATGGCAAAACTCACAGTTCTGCCCATATTTGCAGTTCACAAGCTGAAGTCCTACTCACTGTGTCTTCCTTCAAACAGATGAATATTTAAGAGACGGAACTGATTTACAAACTCTGCCTGTTACAGATTGTTTTCAGTAGGTACTGCTATGCTTTTCTAAGTTTTCAAAGGTATTTACAAGCCTTGATAAATATATAGTAGAGGAAATCATAAAGAAATAATTTTGCTTGTCCATAAAATCTTTCTGTCTTCACCAGGAACAGGGACGAGTGAAGAACATGTATTACATGTGAGCTATATATATATATTTATTATTTATTTATTTATTTTAGTTTTGAAGGCCTCGTTATTTTCAGTAGCTTTCAATTTCCTAGACTCATAATGAATTAACTAAATTCACATTTTATTAACAAATGCATAAGAACATCTGCATCATTAGTAAAGACAGCAAATCAAGTCTATTAAATTACTTCCATTGAATTTAATGTTAGATGAAAGTTTACACTGAACAAAGAAGGTGCCAGTGCATTATAACAGAATACAATAGAATTCAATACAGTTACAGTGAGACTGTATATGTGCAGCTCTGAACTCGCATAATTAAAAAATCAAGTTACTTCTGTGTGCCTACCATGAACAGCTTACGCTGAAATATTTGATTTTCCTGACCTGATGTCTTAGTCATCATTGACTTAGCATTACATTCACTTTTGCATTTGGATTTCCTTTCTCTTTAAAGAAAAGCAGGTAAGAATGGAGGGGGAAAATAGAAAGAGAACAAAGTAAAGGGCGTCCCTAAGAATGTTTCTAAAGATAAAGTTCTTAAAATGGCTCAATGTGGTGCTTAACATTAAAGGCTGGATGGCCTTCAGCCATCTAAAGATGACTATGTTTAAAACCACAAACTATTACAGAAACCTTAATGACCCAACAACTCAGAACATGCCTAACAGTGCGTCAGCATTAGGCTGATGGACAAATCATCTCCTGATGGAGAAAGAACCTTGTTGGCACAGATAACTGGTCCAGCTTCATTTTTGGGAGAAATAAATTCTGCTATCTTGGCTTCTGACTGGTAATATGCATCTTAGCAGCTCAGCAAGATCCCAAGTTTTCCAGTGGTTTGCACAGACCACAGCAGCAGGTGCTCACGTGTGTGTGTACCCACAAGCAAGAGTGTGCAGGGACTTCTCAGGGCTCTGGGGAAGATCCTTCCAGAGGCAGCCGGCCAAACAGGGATGATTGCCAGCCCTGGGCTCAGCAAAGCCTGCACACCAGCTGCTGTGGCCAGGCTCCTGCAAGACCTGTGCTCAAGGGAAGCCACCCCTGCAGCACCTCTGCCCCAGCGCCCCTGGTGAGCACTTGCAAGTAGATGGATTCTGCTGAGCCATAATTGCCTGGATCAGGGCTGCAGGAGCCCTTGCAGCAGACCAAGCACTGTCCATCACTTGATCAGCTCAGCTTCCACATCTGACCTTGAGCCAGAGCCTACAATTCCCTCACAGGCTGCAGGGCAGAGGCTGAGAAGGAGGGTGGCCAGACAAGGTTGGGCAGGCAAAGGAGTAGGAGGATGCCGAAGTACTGGGGTTCAGGCATGTGTTTGGGTACACAGGCGGAGGATTAGGCTGTAGACACTGAGGACTGGGCCCCTAATGGAAAGCAGAGGGCTGTGAATGGTCCAGCTCTGAGTGGGCAGCTGCTGCGACCCCCCACACTCCTGCTGTGTTGGGAGTTCCTGTGAGAGCTTTAAAGGGAGCAGTTGACTTCAGGGTTGCGTTGTAAAACTGTTCTCAGCCTCATTTAATCAAGTCCTGACAAGCAAGAGACAACTGGAAAAAGTGCCTAACAAGATTCCCAGCCTTCAATGAGGCAAGTTGCTTTCACCTTTTAAATTGAACCCTGCCCTTTACATGGTTTCATTCTCTGATTCCATGACCTGCACATCAGTGGTTGATTTCTGTCCTATAATTCCTACAGTTTAAGTGTCTCTTGAGAAAGGAGTTGGGCAAGGACATAAACATCTTAGAGAGGTAGTTCAATGACTGTTCAAAATGTTAGAGACACTCATTTTCCTGTCTTACTAAGGATTTTCTGTTTTGAAATGGGTCAGCAGTTTCAGTTTCTTAAACACCAACATATTTCTATTAATCTAAGTTTTTCTGGGCAAGGAATCTACCTTCCTATGTGCCCCTTACACAAAAAGAGGATTTTGCCTGCTCAGCTGCTCAAAGAAAGAGTAACATACGGGAAAAACAGAGCAAAGGAAACTGAAATCCTTTTTATAAGTATGTCCTTTAGGCAAATATCAAGCACGAGAATTTGCAATAAAGAAATTGTTTGGGGAAGTAGAGTGCTCGTAAAAAAGTGTGTGGACTAGTATCAGAGTCCATGGTTAATAATTAGTGTCTTCTATCAAAGAATACATTAATCATTAACTTGGGGCTGTGACTTCCAAGTTGCTGCCCACATAGATAGAAAAGCATTTACAGTAGTAAATAACACAGTTTACAAACTCATCGGTTCAAAAGTGCAGGGTTAAAGCTACATTGTGGTTTATGAGAAGAGGTGAAGGTTGGCCATCATCTTTTGGCTCAAAAGTACTGGGACAGACACCAACTCGTTTCTGGGGCTTTGTAGTATTTCCCTGCTTCCCTTAGATGGAGCCAAACTCACATCGTCAGGCTGCCTGTGACTCACCAGTAGTGCATGCAACTTGCCCAAAATCAGAGGAGAACTATGCAGCAGGAGTTTGTCATGGGTCCCTAAACCCCATTTCCTGCCCACTCCCCTAGGCTGACTTCCTAATACTGGTTCATTGCCTCCCACAGCGACAGACAGTAACACACAAATGCACTAATCTGGCACTGACCTTCCCTTTCAGCTTGAAGGGAAATGTTTTTTCAGGTGTTACAAATATTACCTTTCTAACCACACATTATGTCACAGCTTCTGCTACTGGTCTATTCATCTGCACATTGAATGGATAAGGCATTAGAAAGCACCTCTTGGAGGCTTTTTCCTTCTATGTCACACAGTGATCTTGGGCAAAATTCTGATCTACCAGGTCTTGTGACCTTGGCCTCCCACTGCAAAATGTTTGGGACCTGTATGATTACAGTGCAATGACTTGTAATAGAAAGTAGGAACTTCAGAGAACAGAGAGGAGGAGTCTGCAGTCTCTGCCACCTGTTAAGTGATAGGTAAATTACAGCAATTTGATCTAAAAGCTGCGTAAGGAAGACAGACACAGCTATCAGCAAAACAAGGATAAGAGAATTACAGGGTAAGGAGTGAGCATTTCCAGTCTTTGGGAGTGGGAAACCGTAGTTACTCTCCTGACAGCACCTTAACATTCTTTCCTCAATTCAAGAGCCAAGAAAGGCATCTTCACATCTGTGTTTAGAAGAGTGTAAAGCCACTCATGTCCCAGTAAGGGGCAAGAGTAAACATCTCCACACTGATTTTGCTTACCTGGCAACAGATGTCACTGCAATGGATTTGAAAGTGCTGTGGAAACATCTGAGGCAACTTAGACAGAGTGCCCTTTTTCTAGCCTTTTATTTTTAAGCAAAACCACGGAACACATTATTTTCTCAAAAGACCATTACGTTTAAAGGGTCTGTCTTAATATCCTGCCATTCAGTGTTCAGACTAAAGCATGATGAATCGAAACACAGAGACTGTGTGTTAGTAATATCCCAGTATGACTGGGATAATTGTACACCCATAATTGTGCAACTAACTGGAGAAAAGATCTGCATACAGTTTTATATCCCTGTCACTCTACACCTATCATGGCATTTGCAGAAGTCATTTTAGTCCTTTCACAGAGGCATATGGAATGTGGCAAGAGGCTGTGACAACCAAACAATTGAGAAAGCTGGGAAAGGCTTTCTGGTGCCAGACCAGTTTTTTGGATGGAGCCTCCTTTTCCAGAGGCTTGCTCGAAGAAGGAGATGCTGGAGCCCACTCTGGTTTGGCACATCCTCATCAGGGCTGTATTCACAGCTGCTGTTCTGACTCCAAGGTCTGCTCTCGAAGGAGTTATGTTCTCCATCTTTCATTGCCAGAGAAGGCGCAGCTGGAGGACTTGGAAAGAGGAGATTTGATTCCCCACACAACCCTGGGAACCCCCAGGGTTCTGTGGTGAATCAAATCTCCTCTTTCCAAGTCACACCCCAGAGTGGTGAGTAATCAGCATGGGGAGGGGGAGTGTGTAATACTCTCATCTTTACTTCATTCAGTTGTTTCCCATGAACCAAAAAGAGGTTCTTTGGATTTCTCTTTGCAAAGCCCAGGTCTGATTTCAGCTGCGATGTCACCCTGCAAGAGCTGACTCATCCAGCAGGGCTGCTGTTCCAAGGAACACATGCAGAGGCTGGGAAAGTTCAGAGCTATTTTCAGAGCTTGGGGGAGTTGCACTGTGGGGTCCCACTCTCTGGAAGAGGTGCTGGGCAGAGAGTGTGCTGTCCAAGAGGATCAGTAAAACTGGACACTGCCATGACCTCACAGGCTTCAAAGCAAACAGACTGCAAAGGCAGAAAATAGTAGAGGAAAATAATCACCATCCACTGGGAAAGAGCTCCTTTGGAATTTTGATCTGACCAATCACCTTCCCATGGCTTAGCTGCATTACATGGTCTCTGGAGCAGGATTTTGGCAGAGCCCAGACAAAGATGGACCAGAAAGAAATTGTGCAATACGATGGCAGATATTCACCAAAATGAGTGCAGCCTCATCTTCTGCCTCAGTTTACCTTCATCTGTTTATCTGTTTACCTTGACCCAACTAACACACCTGGTATTTCCAAAATTCTCCCTCGTCTGGGTAAGGCTTCTTAACATAATATTCAGCCTTCCAGCCTTAATAACAAGGTTTACAATTGTGATAAGTAACATTTTAAAATGTGATTTAATATATATATTAAAAACAGTGGAGGAAAAAGCTCTGGAGAGGAATTAGAGTATTCTGATTTATGCTTGAGAAAAGAGGGATCAAATGGAAGGCAAAAACAAGAAAGAATGAGTGCTTAGTGCTGTCTGGGGAGCACAGCATCAGCCTCTCTCAGACAGGCCTGATGTTCTTACAAAACAGCCAATCCAGGAATGAGCATTCCAGATAAACAAAGAGGCACAAACATAGGAAGTAGGAATGAAATTCAAGTGGAGCTGCTTTCCACTTTCCCCTGCCGCTGCTGCAGCACAACGCTGAAACTGGGCAGATGAATTTGCTCCCAAAGAAAGATATCCTTGTGTGGCAGAGTAGCCTGTCAGATGCCAAAAGCTCTTCCAGCTGCTGGCATCGTAGCAAGAGTGACAGGCTCCTGGCCAGGGCTCTCCTGATGGAGCCCACACAAATCAGGGAAGTGCCCGGGGGCGGTTTGTTAGCACTGGGACTGCTCAGCATCTTGGATACCAAAACTCCTCTGCTCCTGCTCCCAGGGAGCCATTTGTCAGAGTTAAATGTCTAGTTAAAGGGGCTGATGATAAAGCATTCTCACAGAGTTGATTTCTCCAGAAATGTGTGTGATACCAGTATGTAATGTCAGGAGGCAGCTTTGCCTGAAATATCAGGGCCATCTCATTTCAATAAAAGGATACTGGAGAAAGGGTGTTGGTTGGAATTGAAGGACAGATACAATTAAAAGGAGAGAGATATTGCTATGCTGAAGCCCCCTGTGATTATTTAGTTTACAGGGAGAAATTCAGAAAAGGGAACATAATGGAAAAGCAGAAAATACAGAGGTCTGTAAAGGTGTTTTGCAGTGCCCTGATTGCTCCTATACTGAATGAGGACTCAGTGAACCTGGAAGGGATGCATTTTGAAGTAGGTAACAGGAGACATGTTTATTACAGAATAAAGTTGGGTGTGTACAGGAGATGTGTTATTTACTACAGAATAATGTTATTTATGAGACTTTTGCAGACCATCATTGAGAACAAGAGTCAGCTTAAGTCTTAAGCAGGATTAGAGAGGGGGGAAAAAGAGGATAATCAGAGGTTGTTACTTTTATTCTCTCTTTCATGTTTGAAGGATAAGATCCTATTAGCTTCAGGGCATAGAGCAACCTCAGAAAGCCCATGACTAGAAATAACTTCTTCTGTAGGCAAATTATCCTATTCTTCTCTCAGACTTTTCTGGGAATAATCTTCTGCTGGTTTCTGTCACAGATAGGATAATAGCCTGCAGGGGTAATTTTTTCAGTACATTTTTTACTGCTGGGGTGTGTTAGTAAAGGTATGAGCTGGAATTTCAAAGACTGTTTTCAGGCTGCTTTCATTGGCAGAAGAGCACCATGTGACAGATGAAGATACAGGTCAAGTGACTGACATATTTTTTCAACCACTTGATTCTCTCCCAAACATAAGAAAAAATATTTTAAGTCTGTATTTTGTGACTATGCTTCTTTTTTTCATAGTAACCTAGTCTTCAGAGAATCTCCTAGGTTAATATTGTCCAGCTTTGTATCTTAAACATCATCTGTTTCCTGGACATTTCTTGCATCTCTATTACTGTTTCTGCTGTAGAGAAGAAATCCAACCTTCTCTGCTGCCACCATGTTCCAGACATCTAAATCTTTAAAATGTGTCAACATGTGGGCAATGGGCTCTGGCATGTTGAGAGACCCTATGTTTGCTCCCCCTGCTGTGGATGTCAGAAGTTCTCCAGCACCCCTATTCTCACTGCTGCATACACAGACTGATGTTTAGCCACTGTTTACCAATTTTCTCCCTAAGATACTGCAAGTCCCTTCTTGCTGACTTGATAATTTGTCTTCTGTGGGCACATTACCCTGGTTTGGCTCCACAGCAGGCTTATCCTGATGATGCCAGAGGTTGTGATATTCACTGTCCCTACGCTGGCTTTGTCCTGTGGTGACCTGCGCTTATCACACACAAATATTCTGAAAGATCAAGTCTCTTCTGCCCCAGCAAAGTGCCCAGCTGAGGGTGAAGTGAGCTACACGATTGCTCTAAGTCTGGTCTCCTCTATCTGCTGGGCACAGTGTCACTTGCTGCCGTGGGTACACACACTCTCTGATCCTCATCTGCTCTTGCACCTGAAACGTGCACTTCATCCTGGGCCGTGCACTGAGCTGGCTCGTCCCTCTCTGTACTTGGTGGGTCGTGAGAGCTGTCGCTGGGTCTCTCTGTCAGGTCAGTGGCCCAAGACAAGCAGGGACTGACCTCACATTTGCCAAGAAGCAGATAGCAAACCAAAAAGTAAAAGTATTTGATCTAAAGGGGATATAAAGGGACCTAGGCAGGTGCCTAGAGTACAGAAATACTTCAAAAGGATGTTTGATTTTCCCTGGTGATTCCATGCTTTAAAACATTTAAACAAATCCAATGTATAATTTGGTCATATTACAAGATATATGTAGAAGAGAAAGGTGATAATAACTCACGAAGCTTCGGACAACATAAATGTCAAGGAAGAAGAAGTAGTTATGGTAGTACTAGTGTGATAGCCAGGAAGGCCTAAGTAAGTTTGAGAACAGGAAAATTTTGGCTCAGTACAAGGAACAAAAATATAAACTAAATAAAGCGACCTAAAATAAGTAACTATACAAAGCCTAAGAAACCAAACAAACCCTTTCCTCCAAGCAGTTATTTTGGAAGAAGAAAAGTACCAGATACTACATAGAGTTCTTTGCGAGTTTCACTCTTGTTGTGGGTTTTTGTATGGAAACCACTTAAAAGATTATGGGGATGGTGGCTGCCTAAAATGGAAAGAGCCAACAATAATCGCTGTTGATTTGAACAATCCCCAAAAGGAGGAGGATGAAATCCCTCAGAAGCAGTAAATTAAAACTGAGCAGGAACCTGGCACGTAGAGTAAATGACGCATACAGTGAATGGCACAATCTTCTGTTGGGCACTGCACATAGAGGACAGATTTTCCGTGTCTAAAATAAAAAGCCTATAAAAAGTACTTCTTCCCATTATGGAAACAATACATTTGACGAGAGTAATTTGTCTTCCTATTACAGAATTGATGCTTCTTTTCTTTCTTTTTTTTTTTTTGTGTGTCCTCCTTTCCCTGGTGAGCTTTAAGTGTAGAGAAAACAAAGGTGTCCAATCTGGGTAAGAGTCTGGCACAGATGAGGGATCTGAAATTGGGACAATATCACTGCTTTTCACATTGACAGTGCTCTCTCTTCATTGGAGTGTCCCTGGGGTTTAGAGGACGTGATAAAGCATGTTCAGTCTAAGTGGAGGAAATGTTAAAACTTCAGACATAAATAGATGTAGTCTTTAAATTTAGGCACTGTGTTAGAAAATTGTAGCAGGAGCTAAACCAAATGTTTGAAGATGTGGAAATTTAAAGTCAGGCTAATGGTCAAAACCAGAGAACAAAGTTGATCTTCCCAGACAGACTTTTCTATTTTTCAGTGAAGGCTTTTCTAAAATGAAAAATAGAAAATAGCTAGAAATATCTGGGTTTTGATGGATGAGTAGTAAAACAAGGCTGGTCACTAGATCAGTGGGACAGACGCTGCAAAGGAGAGCATCCTCTTCAGCTTCATGAGGCACTGACTCCCGCGCCAGCAGGGAGGTGAAGAGCTGCTGCACCATGTTCACAGTCCATTAACCACTGGCATTTCCAGTGCATACCAAACCCAGATCAAATAACTCTGCTGTTAGATCACGCTAAAGTGCTCCACTGCTTATTTGTCTCCGTCACATCCCACTTACCAGGCTGCAGGGGCACCGGTGAAAGCTTTAAACTTTCCACTGGCATGTGGAAGCTTTAAACTATATAAATTTTGGTTCTTGAAACAAACAAACGTGCAATGAATGAGCACTCGTTGTTCCCTTGTTCTGTGTTTATGCTTTGGTGAAGAGGGCATGGGGTTTCTGCTGGGAAGTGGGATGACAAATTTAAAAGGACATGGGCACAGTGCCAGGCATCAAGTCCCTGCATCATTCCACTGTGCCTGGCCTCGGCAGGGCCAGGCTGTGCAGAGCTGCCACTCTTCTCCTTCCTGCCACCTTGGTTCCTGGCATGAAGGCATCCAGCCCAGGCATCCAGCCTTCAGTACTCGCCTCTCTGCTGGCTTCTAGCCCGGGATGGCTAGTGATTGCTGGTAGGAAGTAGGAAGGAGGCAGGAGACAGGAATGCGCTGCCATCATGGCACTCTCCATTCCCTTCCACGGTTTTGAGCTCTTGGGCGTTTTGTTTCAAGGGCAGCGCTCTCCGGATGTTTTCATTCTCGTGTACTTGCAGATGTGACTCTCTGCCAAGTGATGTGCCTTTTTTTATCTGGGAAAATCCTTGGTGTGTTTTACGAGACGGACATACGAGGCCCAGGAACTACCAGCACGTACAAACGCCTGCAATATTTCTTCAGACAAAGCCTGTGGACCAGATTTTTGCCATCCCCCCGAGACAGCTGAAATCAGTGCTCGCACTGGCGCCCGGGTGTTGTTCGCGGCAGAAGCTCCGGCTGGCCCCGGGCAAGAGGAGGGAGACGTGCCGGGACTGCCCTGCCTCTGCCCTGCCTCTGCCTCTGCCTCTGCTCTGCCTCTGCTCGGCCTCTGCCTCTGCTCTGCCTCTGCTCGGCCTCTGCCTCTGCTCTGCCTCTGCTCGGCCTCTGCCTCTGCTCTGCCTCTGCTCGGCCTCTGCCTCTGCTCTGCCTCTGCTCGGCCTCTGCCTCTGCTCTGCCTCTGCTCGGCCTCTGCCTCTGCTCTGCCTCTGCTCGGCCTCTGCCTCTGCTCTGCCTCTGCTCGGCCTCTGCCTCTGCTCTGCCTCTGCTCGGCCTCTGCCTCTGCTCTGCCTCTGCTCGGCCTCTGCCTCTGCTCTGCCTCTGCTCGGCCTCTGCCTCTGCTCTGCCTCTGCTCGGCCTCTGCCTCTGCTCTGCCTCTGCTCGGCCTCTGCCTCTGCTCTGCCTCTGCTCGGCCTCTGCCTCTGCTCTGCCTCTGCTCGGCCTCTGCCTCTGCTCTGCCTCTGCTCGGCCTCTGCCTCTGCTCTGCCTCTGCTCGGCCTCTGCCTCTGCTCTGCCTCTGCTCGGCCTCTGCCTCTGCTCTGCCTCTGCTCGGCCTCTGCCTCTGCTCTGCCTCTGCTCGGCCTCTGCCTCTGCTCTGCCTCTGCTCGGCCTCTGCCTCTGCTCTGCCTCTGCTCGGCCTCTGCCTCTGCTCTGCCTCTGCTCGGCCTCTGCCTCTGCTCTGCCTCTGCTCGGCCTCTGCCTCTGCTCTGCCTCTGCTCGGCCTCTGCCTCTGCTCTGCCTCTGCTCGGCCTCTGCCTCTGCTCTGCCTCTGCTCGGCCTCTGCCTCTGCTCTGCCTCTGCTCGGCCTCTGCCTCTGCTCTGCCTCTGCTCGGCCTCTGCCTCTGCTCTGCCTCTGCTCGGCCTCTGCCTCTGCTCTGCCTCTGCTCGGCCTCTGCCTCTGCTCTGCCTCTGCTCGGCCTCTGCCTCTGCTCTGCCTCTGCTCGGCCTCTGCCTCTGCTCTGCCTCTGCTCGGCCTCTGCCTCTGCTCTGCCTCTGCTCGGCCTCTGCCTCTGCTCTGCCTCTGCTCGGCCTCTGCCTCTGCTCTGCCTCTGCTCTGCCCTGCTCAGCACCGCAGCCCCGGGCTGACAGCACGGCTGCTCTGCTGGAGAGGCTCGGGGCTGCTCCACTGCTGTAAGGTGGGGGAACGAGATCCCTCTGCACTGACCCCTCCGAGGGTAAAGCACACAGAGACAAATTAAATCTCCACTCTTGTTTTGCCACCTTATCCCGGCATGGTGTCCCTCCCAAGCCCCATCTTTCTCTCTTTTCAGATCCTGTTTATTAACCTCTTCTCTCAGATATCTACCACTGATTTTTTCCATATAGAACCTGATTTTTGTTTTAACCCTTTCACCTGCTCTACTAATGTACACCCAAATGCCACACTTGAACACAAATACTGTAACCCCTGAACATACCAGCAACAATGACTCCCTAACATTATCATCATTACTAATATAACAGCATGTAATAATTACAATAATATATAAAACAAGTAAGATTATGCCAGTTACATACTAGTATCCTGCAACTGGGAAGAACAAATCCCAGAAATGCTCTATTCCATTCAAGGATGGCACAACTTTGTTGACGTAGCCTGCCTGTGCCAAAGGAATCATAGGAACCAAAACAGCATCATTCTTTGGGTTTTTTTAATGGCTTCTAATCTCAACAGGCATGGAGCAGAGGGTAATAGAAAGACTATGTCTGAAGTCAGGGCATAGCTGTGTTAGAAAACCTTAATCAAAGAGGATGTGGTTTTCCTGTTATGCTAATAAAGCTTGTTTCTCTTAGGTATGGAGAAATGACTGTCTTGTTTTAGCTGAAATTTTCCTGAGACAGTACAGGTCACGCACAGACACCCAACATAGAAACCTTCTGTCCACAACACTTGTCAACACTATCAACAACTTGAAATTAGACTTGGTAAGAGGAAGGGTCAGGTAAATTCAGCCATTAGCATTTTCCTCCCTGGGCCTCTCATAATCAGATGTGGCCTTGTTTGTCTTGCTGTGTCAGCAGTTTTACAGCTAGGTGAGGCACTGGAGGAGCCACATACATACACCTTCAGAAAGCTGCAATATTCAGTTATTGGTTTTGTTTTATGGCAGATGAAGCAATGTGAAAGGACAAGGGATATCCAGCAGAATGATGTGGAAGAGCACCTGCATCCTCTCTGATCACCCACCTCCTTTATTGCTGCAAGTGATGTGTCCATAACACCAATGAATCAATGGTGGTATTTGTGCTTGCCACTGAAAATATAATCATGGAAGTAGCTGGACAAAGCCTAGGTCAGAATCAGCAGGAACAAAAGTGACTGTGTCTTATCTTGCTGTTCAGACAAGCATACCCTGAGAAAACCTTGCACTCCAAAATAATGAAAGTGTTCTTATATTTACTGGCTCAAGAGCTGTTTTGTTATTGATAAATAATATAAACTGTATTTATTATTGATATCAAGAGGGAAAACACAAGTGTTAATGAGGTCAGCCCATGTCAGTCCCTGGATTGCTGTGAGCAGAGCTCCATAATCCAGTGGTGCAAACAGGGGAGTGTCCCTGGCAGCAGAGCCCCCCTGTTGAAGAAGGGCATGGCACTGGAGGTCATCAGGGGGAGAAGACCCAGTGCTGTGGTTTTATTCCTACAGCCTGTGCAGTTTAATTCTGGACAGAAGTCTGAGGCCACCATCTCCTGATGCAGGTTCCTCTCTAGAAATGCTTGTGCTCATGGAGCCATTGCTTCACCCTTACATCTCCAGCTATTCCTTCCTTCAGCTGCACTTCAGCACAAACACCTCCTCCACAGCACCAGCGTGATGGGTTATAGAGCCAAGGCTTGAACCCCAACAGAGAACTGATCCAGGCTAATGCCCCAATGTAGTAGGATAAGAAGACAGCTAGATCTCTTTAAATGGGAGTTGCTACTAAAAGCCCTTCAGGAAAATGTAGCCCCTGGGTTCAGATGGCAGCCATGAGCAGGACCAGCCCTTCCTGGGCATGGATGTGTGAGCCATGGAGAAGCCTGTCCATGTGTTGCCCCACTTGGATTCACTGAATGGGTCTGCTCCTGTGTTCAGAGATTATCTTCACACGGAAAAATGAAGGCAGGTGCCTTTCTGACCCTACTTTTCTCACTACTCAAAGATTTAAAAAAAAAAAAAAAGTGGTTCCTACCTTCAGATTTTTTCTTCTCTGTCAGAAATCCAGGTCTCAGCAAGCTGGCTTCCTTGAAAGCTTCTGGTAATAAAGCAAAAGCAGTTGTGTGAGCCACCAGCTGCAGCAACTTTCAGGGAAAATCTGAGGGAGGGGAAATGAGTTCATCGAGACTACCTGGAGCTCTGTGTGCTGCCAAAGAAGACCAACAGGGCAGAAAGCAGCAGTGAAAGGTCAAGTTTTCAAGAGAATTATGGAAACAATCATTGAAGAGGATTTCTCCGGTAAATTCACTTTGCAAATACAAAAACTCCCAGAAGTGAGTGTTATCCACAGTGCTATGCCCTAATTAAACCTCTCCAGCAAATAACAGCCACAGACCCCAATTCTACTTGCAGTTCAGCTTCCTCTTACACGGGTTCTGGGCTTCCCAGTGCTGCCATAGCTGAGAGCTACCCCACCCTTTAGAGCGTCCTGTGGTCCAAGCTCTGCTTACTCACTCAGTGAAATGAGGTTGTCCTTTTGAAGTTCACCATTCACTTCAACCACAGCCCTGAAAGAGCTGCTCCTATGCAGACGTGGCTGAACCCCAGGCAGATGTTGTTGCCAAATAACTGGTGATGATCAGAGCTCAGTTAAAAAGCAAGAGGCATAGTAAAAGCATGAGTGCAAGACTTCATGGTGAACAGTTAACTGAGCCCTAGGCACAATGCGTCTCTCTTACACTTAATTTAACACTCATTCTGACAGCACCTGGTGATGCAAACCTTTTTTATCTGCTAGCTGCAGCCTCTCCCTTGGTGGTGACTCAGCTGACCCTTTCCTACAAGCCTTGTTTGAGTGGGAATCTGTCCAAGTGGTACTGATAAAGTTCAGTCCCTTTAGACACAGAAATCTCTTACCTCTCTAGGAATGATTGCATCAAGCAAAGCCCAGTAAGAGCTGGTCGCAGTCACTCCTTGTTTGGGAAGAGGAAAAGCACTACTTCAGGCCTCAGCTTGCTTCCTCATGGACAGGAAAACACCTCCATGCTATTCTTGCCTCTCCTCCAAGTCCTGTGTCCCCTGTCCTTGCTGTTTTATTATATTAGCAATACTTGAGGAATTTCATTTTCTACTCCGTCTCTGTTGGAGGGGGTAGGGGAAAACAGAGCTGCAAAGGCTTTATGATGTTGCTGCTTATCAGTCTGTTCACGCAAATAGGAAGTTTGGTTGGTGATTTTGAAAATATTCATGTTTCCTTCATAAACGGGCTTCCCACCCCGTATTATGGTCCCCCAGCCTCTCCCTCCTGGCAGGAGGACCCTGCCACTGAGAGAAGCCACCCCACACTGCCACCCATGGCAACATTGCTGTCTGCTCCCACAGAGAACCAATCTGAGTCGGTAGCATTTAGAAAAATATGAAATTAAGCAAAGCTTTAAAAAAAAACAAACAGGAAAGCTTTTTCATCAGATCTGCTCTCTGCACTGGCTCATTAAATGCTACAATAAAGATTAAGCCAGGATGAGTGTCCAATCTATTCCCATCCTTGCATTGCCCCTACCCCAACTCTGCCTGGCTGCTGGCCAGCGACACAAAGCACTGAGACGGGGAGCTGTTGGGGAGACAAGGAGACTTCACTGGAAAAACTGAGGTGCACAAGGGCTCAGAGGGAGAAAGGGACTCTGGAGGGCCGGCTGGAAGTGGTGCTCACAGGACTGGCCAGCTGCCAGCAGTGGCTGAAGCTACACAGAACATTTCAGGCTTAGGAGGTCGAGGGAAAACTGTCAGGGAGCAAGATGGCCAGTGACTATTCAAAGCCCAGTCTGAAGCTCATAGGAAGGTGAGTTTAGGAGCAGAGGGAATTGAGGTGACTCTCTGCAGCTACGCCAAGTCATGTAAGTCCCCATTTTCACCCTGAGCAGGCACCCAGGGCTGGTTTTGGTCCTGACCCAGCCACTTTGCTCCAAACAGGAAACTAAGAAATGTGTTTATGTCTTCCTCAAGAGGAAAATAAAACAAAACCAGAGCAAAAGCCTCCACTCGGGACTACAGGAATGAAAGATGGGCAACAGGAAACGCTGTTTCCAGTGCTGGGAAATGCAGTTGTTATGTCAATCAGCTGCTGTTGGCAGTCCCACATGGCATGATAAATGGAACTGGGCTTGGTGTGGAAGCCAGCTGGCCTGCACCAGCCAAATCCTTATGGGAAGAGATGAAAACTTGAGGAAGAATTTGTCTGCACCCAAATGTGGGTGGCTTTGGAGAACCTCAGCTATCAGTGAGTTTGAAACCCAAGTTTGCTGTGGGTTGGATGCTGTGAACCACCAGCACTCCGAACCCACCCACATGGTTTGCCCTTGAGGACAGCAAGAGATTTCAAGGGAAGCCTTTTCCTTTCACACAATGCAAAACCAACGTCATGTTCAGCTCAGTCGGAGATACAATCAGGGAGCAAAAAAAGGAAGTAAATGAGCTGGAAGAGTTGAGTTCCCCAAAAGCCCTGGGTGTGCTCTTGCACTCACTGGGAATTTCCCCTCACCTGACGCAAATGAAGAAAAACCACTGAGAAAGCACATGGACCCCTTGAGCCACATCTGAGCTACCTATGTGCCTGGTGGAACCACCACCTCATTGACCTCTGCCAGTGACAGAGGGCTGAAAATCCCAGCGGGCAGCTTTGCTCAAAAACAGGCATCATAAACACATTGGCTGTGACATTTTGTACCAGAAACAGTGTGGCCAGCAGGACCAGTGTGGTGATCATCCCCCCATATTTGGCACTGGTAAAGCCACACCTTGAATCCAGTTCAGTTCAGTTCAGTGTTCAGTTTTGGGCCCCTCACTACAGTAAAGGCATTGAGGTGCTGAGAAGAGAGTGGTGAAGAGAAGGGCAGTGGTAAAGGGTCTGGAACACAAATCTTATGGTGACCAGCTGAAGGAGCTGGGTTTAGCCTGGAGAAAAGGAAGCTCAGGGGAGACCTTATCACTCTCTAAACTACCTGACAGGAGGTTGCAGCAAGGTGAGAATCAGCCTCTTCTCCCAGGTGACACAAGACAGGACAAGTGGAAACAGCTTCAAGTTGTGCCAGAGGAGGTTTTGATTGGATGCTCATAAAAATTTCTTCACCAAAACAGTTGTCTAGCCATTGGACAGGCAGTCCAGGGAAGTGGTGAAGTCACCATCCCTGGATGTATTTAAAAGTTGTGTAGATATGGCACTTAAGGACCATGGTTTAATGGTGGACTTGGCAGTGCTGTGTTAAAAATTAGACTCCATAATCTAAAGGTCTTTTCCAACATCAGTTATTCTATGATTCCATGATACTATTCTATCTTTGTAGCCCAGAGAATATGTAGATGGTGACTCCCCTGTTGCGGCGCTGGCACCTCTGCAGGACGAAGTGCTAACTTCTGTATCCCAAAGAACATTTCAAGAAGCCAAAACTGCAAGTTCTGCTGCAAAAGTAACATTAAATAGAAAGACTCTTGAAGGGACCTTACACACTGTCTGAGGGGAGGCTTACATCTTTGGTTTTGAAAAGCAGTCTTTTCAGACAGGTGAACAACCACCTTTCCCTTCAGTTTTAAATATATTTTCTTAATAAAATTATGAGTTTGTCCCTATTTCAGGGGCTAGTCAGACCACTTGATTGCTCAAAATTGGATGAGAAAGACTCTCTGATGCACTGGAAGCAAATATGCCAAGCAGAGTGGTTTGAGAGCCAAACTAGCAACTAAATCCCTTTCTAAAGGTTGGTGACAGTATCTGATGCAGTGGTGACAATGTGCCTTTAAAATACAGAGGACAATTATTGTGTACTTCTGTCCACACCTCTGTTTGCCAGCCTTCCAACTCAGCCCTTTCCAGGAGACAGAGGAAAGGCAAAGCCCACAGCAATTGATTTAATTGGCTTCACCGCCCTATAATTTCTATCCTCTGCTGTACAGCTGGCATTTTATTTACGTGCTCCTGTATTCAATACAAATTAATGATGTTTAAAAGGGACAGGAATATTGCTCTCAGATGTACAAGATCTTGGTCCTCCCCATAAACTTTAATTTCCATGGATTAAGTTGTTTAGAAATCCGTGGATGTAATTAATAACAGCCAAAGGGCAGGAGTATTTAAGCAAAGAACAAAAGGGAAATTCTGTGTGAAATAAGCTTAAATTGTATTATTAAAAAGATGATTTAAACAAATGTACTCAACTTCATCAGTGAAATAATGGCTAAAGTTACCAAGAAATAAAATACAGAGCCCTGAAAAACTCTCTCTGCTATTGTCTAGCTACTCCAAGGAGGTTTTGTCATTCCATGGCAGCTACCCCAGTACAACAGAAAAAATAAACTGGTTTTGGCCAGCAGGTCCCCTCCAGCACGCTGGCTTGTAGCTGTTCCCAGAAGAGCTGAGGGAGCAGAGGGGAGGCAAAGGAGCAGCAGCTTGGCTCCTGGAGCACCTCGACCACCCCAGTCCTGGCTAAAAGAAGGCTCTGGGGAAAACTTATTGCAGCCTTTCAGTACCTGAAGTGAGCCTTGAAGTAAGATGAGGACAAACTCTTTATCAAGGCCTGTTGTGATAGAACAAGGTATAAACTGAAGGAGGATCAACTCCAACTAGCTGTAAGGTAGAAGTTTTTTACAATGAGAGTGGTGAAACACTGGAACAAGTTGCCCAGAGAGATGGTAGATGCCTCATCCCCAGAGAGATCATGAATGATCCCCAGACAGAGAATGAAACATTCAATGTCAAGACAGATAGGACTGAGCAAACTGCTGCAGTTGAAGGTGTCTCTGCTTGTTGTAGCCGGGATAGCTGTTAATATGTTTGATGGCAAAGAAGCAGGAAGGGCCTTTGTGTAGGTTCCACAGAGATGTTTATTCCAGCCACGAGCGCAGATTGTCCAGGGTCAAAGGCAGGCCTCACGGGAAGGGTCCATGTTCAAGTACATGGGTGGTAGGGGCTGAGAGAGCATCAGGGACCAGTTATCAGGGGGCATGGGGGCAGTACAAAGGCAGGGCTGGGGTATGGGAGCCAGTGGGGAAATGGGAGGGAGGGAGGGACACAGGGACGGGGAGGGGGCTAACGGGGCCGACAGAGGGAGCAAAACTGGGATACACTGGCATAACAGAAGAGGGTATCCCGTGAGAGAAGCCTCTCCGTGTCTCCCTGACTCAGGGAATGCCTCTCAGGGTCCACCGACCTTCACATCTGCTCATTGCAGGGGAGGTTGAACTAGATTGTTTTTAAAGGCCCCTTCCAACCCAAAACATTCTAAGATTCCACGACTTGAGCATCCCAGAGATTTTGGGAACTCACTGAGAAATCAAAGTGCATTACTCACTTCCTGTAGGGACCCCTAAAGCAGGAAAGGGTCCCAACACAGAGGCAGTCACAGCTGGCACTACTGAGCTCCTGACAAGGATAGCTGAATCAGCACAAAATTAGCTGAGTGAGAGAAAGTGAGGGAGTGGAAAAACAGAGGGGAGATGAATCAGAAGAGCAGGAGAGAAGAAATCCCTGCCGCAGGTCATCACAGCACCTCCTCTGAAGGGCTCTGTAGGCTCTCGCCCACCTGCCCTCAGGTGTGTAGTCACCATGAAAAGTGATACATTGTACAAAAATATTACTTAGTTACCTTCTTTCCTGTCACTAACTCTTGGCCTGGTGCCTTCCTCACCAACAGCTTTTTTGCACAAAGGATGTCTGACACCTGCTGAAAGGAGATGGACTTTTCTTTAAGCACATCCTTCTCACTGGCTGCAGAGCTGCTGGCACACTGAGGGGGCGAAGCTGCCGACTGCCCAAGAGATCAGAATTCCAGCACAAAGCAGAATTAGTAGGAAGGTGGGTTGGGATGGAGGCAGGAGGAAGCAAAGCCATACGGGCATGAAATGCTGGAGGCGGTGAATGACAGTGAGGATGGGTGAAGAGAGCTTTTGTTATTAAGCACAACTAAAAGAGAGAGGGGCACCTGTCCCTGAACTTCAGAGCCCGGTACAAGGAGCCCATTTCCACCTGTAACCCATCTGCACTTCTCTGGGCCAGGGGTGGATGTGCACGTCCGTGGTGTCAGATTCCAAACCTGAAAATAACCGGAGCCCCTTGGGTGGGCTGAGGAAGCAGCCAGCCAGAGGGAAACACAGCAGGCGAGGGGCACGAGGCTGTCAAGCACAGAGGAGCTGGGAAGTGATGACAACCCAGGCATGAGGTGAACGGAAGGTCCACCAGGAGCAAGGTCAGGAAGGGAAAGGAAGGGAAGGATACTCACTTAAGATTCCAGTGCAGTGTTTTGGGGGCTGATCGTAAAGCTGGTCTAGGAGGCTGGGATGCTACTGGACCAGTGCACAGGAAGAAGATGAAGATGATGGTGATGATGGTGATGATGATGGTGACAATAATGCCAGCCCCCAAGCCTCTGCAGGACCTCTGGGGTGAGAGGCAGGAGCTTCCAGGTGATGGCAGCAGCAGACAGACTGCAGTACAAGCAGGGGACAGAAATGGCAGCAGGTTTGGCCACAGATTAGCCACCTGCTCACCTTCATGGCAAGGTAGTGTGCCACTTCTACCCAGCCATTCTCTTCTGGGAGGGTCCCAGCTCAGCCTGGCACTCATCCAGGTGTCACTGCTGATTTTTTGATGGTGGCATTGGAAATCAGTCTCCAGAAAGGCTGCTTTAGTTGCCTTCTGTTATTTTCACTTCTTTTATTTTTCCACATGTTTGAATGTTTCCAGGAAGATTTAGGTTAGTTTAGTTTGTTTTGGTTGGTTTGTTTTTCATTTTGGGGACTGTTTGGTGGTTTGTTTTTGTTGGTTTTTTTTGTTTGTTTGTTTGTTTGTTTTTTTTTTACACTTGGGTAAAGAAAGTATGAGCTGTGAAAAGAAAGGTCCTGAAAAAAGGCAGATGCATAGTCAGCAGAAGAGCCTCTGGCTCTCCCTGCTGTGGGGTTTTCAGCCCCTCATGGACACATCTGCCTGTGAGAGAGCTGACAAGAATTAAAGAATAACATGACTTAACCTGAACAGCATATGTGGGCTTGCCTGCTCCTGCAATTACACACTCAGGAAATTAATTTTGATAACTGCTCCTGAATACCTTCCTGTGGAAACAAAACCTGTCTGGATTTCTTTCCTCTTCTATCACTGGGGAATCCCAGAGGGGATGCTGAGAGGCCCTGAAAGTGTGTTATGAAACCACCATGAGGCAGGAACCTTTGCATAAGGAAGAACTGGATCCTTGCCCATCCCAGCCGGGAACACCAGGAACTGCTCTGTCTGGACGTGCTTTGGCTCACAGGGTTGTAGTGACAGCTTCTCCTGCTCTGCCTTGGTGGAGTGGTCTGCATTGTGAAGGAAGGTGGAAACTGTACGTGTGGGACTTGCCACAGAAATCCTATATTTCAAAACTGCTTAAACTAGCCAGCATGGATTTTGTATCAGTTATCTATACACACTCCTTAATATGAGGATTTTTTTTATCAGTGACCTAAATATGTTATTTGATACAAGATGTGTAGCTGCCATTTCAACTCAGAGACCTGCCTGAGAATTAAATCAGAACAAGAGGTATTTACTTGGAAAAATCAAGCCAGATCCCACAACTTTTCACAATCAGCATCACAAATTGGAACTATCCAGTACTTTTCACCAAACAGCCCAAATTTCACAAGACTAGCTCTCACTCCAGACAAGAATCCCAAGCTCTTTTGAGAATTACAGAAGAAGCCACAGATTTATTTTTCTTTTGTTTTCTGATGCACATATGAAGTTTTAGAATTCAACCTCTGACCCATGCTAAGAGTTTTCAGATGTTTCTGGCTATGACCCACCTCAGGGACAAGGCTTGCCTGACAGCAGCGGAAGGGGGCAGGAGAGGTGATGATTCCCTTCCCTTCAGGACAGGGAGCCACTCAACTCCCACCTGCAGGCAACATGCTCCACTGTACCACAGACTCCCCAGGTCACTTGCCCCAGCTTAGCCTGGGAGGAAGGGAAATGCATTCAATGAAACATTGGTAGTGAGCACAGGGAGGTGACAAATGAAAACTGTCCATCAGCTGCTCGTGTGAGTGCTCAGAAGCCTGAACTTGTTCCCTTGCTGCACACAGTGGGGTCTTCCCTTTGCTACCCTGGACCATGTGCTCTCACCTTGGGAAAAGCAGTAGGGAACACTCTGCTGAGAACTCTTGGGCCAAAGTCACTCTTTGATTATCCCACTTGACTTATAAAAGATCTATCTAAATGATGCAGCTCCCTTGAATGCGGTGACAGTCCAGATAAGGACCACAGGGAAAATGCCCAAATATTTTAGCTCCCATGTTTTTGGGGAATTCTTTATGAATCTACTATGAAAAAGGACAAAGGAAAAGATTACTCATTTTCTGTAAAACTACTAATTCTCTCCTGAAGAGATTTAGTTCATCCAGTTGATTCCCCTTTATCCCAACTTCGCATCCTATGTCTGAAAAGCAGAAAGAAAAATTGCACCCCTATTTTGCACACATAACTCCAGCCATTCAGAATGAACCACTATCTTTGTTTTCTCCATTTTTCTGCCTAGTATCAGTCCTAGAAAAGTAACGCATGGGAAAATAAACCAGAAACTTCACAACTGCTTTCCCTTGCAAAGCATTTAAAGCGTAAGGTTCCCACCTATTACCGTGACAGGAAGGTGTTTGTACAGTGAAGGTGGAAAGAGGAAAGGAAGCCCTTCCTTTCATTTCTGCTTGCATGTTTTAAATGATCAGCACTAGAGAGAAGTACAAAAATAATAGCTTGATAGAGAGTATCCTCATTCCTGCCAGATCTTTTCTTGGTAAAAGATCTAGGAGGATGATCTCCACTGTCTTCTGTGTGGCTAGTGTGCCAAACTCGCCTTTCCAGTATTCCTCTACTGAAACAATTGTGAGTTTAAACCCTACTTGCATTCCTTACATTTTTTACCTATATTCACAGCTGGAAGATCACAGAGCCCATACTGTCGAGTTTGCTGGCCCCCAGACCTTGAGGAGTTACTCATGGTCTCTTCACCATGAGTAGCTCCTCAAGAGCTACTCCACCAGGGAGCTAACTGCACTGTATGCCCTGTGCTACGTTTTGTAGAGACAGGTGGATGTTGGACAATGCCTGCACCCACTAAACACATGGCCCAGCCACCAGTCACTTACTGGGACCCATGATCCTACACCACAGGCCACAGCTTCTGCCATCCCCAGCCAAGGGCAGTTGGATGTCATTTTGTGTGGCATTGGAAAGACAAGCTTCATGCTCAGGTGTCATAGCATGCATCACATTAGCTGCTCCAGTAGCTAGCAACAGACAGTCAAGATTCATTAATGCTGTTTTAACATTAATTATGTTTGTAGAGCAGTGCTGCAAAGGAGCCCTTTGACAAACCTTCCTTGGCTATAACATTTTTCCTTTCCTTTACCTTCCAGAACCACACACATCTTTCCGTTAAGAGAAAATGACAGAGCATTATGGTCTGTCAGGACAGAATAAAGAAGTTCAAGGTCATTGTGTTGTTCACTTGACAGATGACTTTTGACTTTTACTCCCCATTTCTTCCAATGTATAGAATATTAGATCACTTCCCTGTGGAAACTAACCTGAATTCTTCTCTGAAAGCAACTGGAGAGGTGGCTGCCTGGAACAGTTCTTGTAGCAAAGAGTCAGTTTTCTTAATGTTTTGAGGTCTTTGTCACCTCAAACAGAGGAAGTCAGCAATTACAGCAACTCTACAAACCATACAGGCTTTCACAACTGAAAAAGTGTGTTTTCCACAGAGATCAGGCCACATTCCCTCATTCACCTTTGACCTTCTAATGCAAGTGGAAAGTAACTCCTCAGGAAAAAAGGAGGAGCATACACAGGCAGGAGGAGAGCTGGGGGGAAGCTGTAGCTGGGCAGAGGAAGGATGGCTCAAGGCTTAGGTCATTGGCAGGGACTCAGGCACACAAACCAGAAAGCAGAGACTGAAATCATGGATGTTGGCAGCACCGTGAAATTATTTGGTGATATCTTTAAGCTAAGCACTAGTAAGACATACAGGCAAAATACCAACAATCACACATAGCAACATCTACTTTTGTCAGTCTAAGTAATTCACTTTGTCTCACAGAATCACATCAAATCTATGAAACAAACATGACAATGGTAAGTTTTGGTGTTGGTGGCAGCAATATAGAAATATTATCCCACCACATCCCTGGGGTGATCTGAGTTCAGCCAACCTTTTGTGACAATCACATTACAAATTCTTCCTTCTTGCAGCGTAGTTTTTCCATCTCATGTAACTCCTTGGGTTTCACTCTCCCCTCTGAAATGTCTTGCACTGAAACCCACCACTTGGCTATTTCTTTTTCTTCACACCAAACAGTCTCTCACTTTGATTCAACATACATTTTTCAAACTAGACTTTTTTTTTTTTTTTTGCCCAGCAGCATTCAAGGCAATAGGCAGCACATTCAATTCGTTAATGTTCTGACATGGCAACAAAAAAAAATTTTTGCCTGCATTGAAACAAAAGCCTGAGATTCACCTAAGGTTTTAATGCACTGTAATGCTACAATGACACCACGGAAAAAATTTAACCTCAACAATGTGTACCAGCAGCATTGGACACACACAGCATAGGCCAAGTGCAAGCACCCACCACCACCCAGCAAGGAAATCCAACTTTGCTACACAGAATGGCATTGACCCTCTCCTCTTTCCCAGCTTCTGGTGTGCCCTTTCTCCAGGCAAAAGTTCCAAATCTTCCGATTGTAATTCCATTTCTCTTGGCTCACAGAAAGGTCCCTCTGCTTGGGTTCCTGGCAGCGAGGAAGAGCAAGGCAGGGCAGCGGGGCTTGGCTGCCACCTCCTGGCGTCTGACCGCCTTCTTCGCTGGACACACACCAGACCCCACCGAGAACAGAACACACCAAAAATGCGAACAATAACCGGCACCGCCCTCCGGCTCCTCGGGTTGAGCCCCTTCTGACTCCACAGGAATGAAACAGACTTATCATGGAGAAGGGGAATGAGATAGGTTGCTGAGCTTCAGGGTGCTGAGCCTCACAAATTAATATAATTTTTCTGTATATGAATATGCATATGTTCATAGTTTTTAATAATACAAAAGTTTGTGACACACTACAGGAGCAGTCAACATCTTGCACACAGGAGCTACAGGGCTTCCACGAATGCTTCTCCTTCAGCTTTAGAAAAAACTTACTTGTACTTGTTGCAGAGAAAAGCAATGGAGAAATAAATCTTACTAATCCTTTCCCTATTTTTTTTGTCCTCTTCCCTGCTTATGAGGAAAATAAAAATCTTTCCCATTTTATCCTCCAAACACTAAATATATCCACTAAACACAATGTTTCAGTTTTCTTGGAACACTCTGCTTTATACTTGATATATACTTGGAGAGTTTTGAAAGCATCATATGAAATCTCCAACTTGTATCTTTCAAAATATTATGGAAAGACTAAGATAAAAGGTTGTCATGTGAAAAAAATACAAAACCCTCACATATTCCCTTCTGCAATCCTGGGAATTTCAACAGTATAAAACAGTGGCATCAAAGTGTTCTTGATTCATGGCCACAAAGCAAGCCTAGGAGAAATAATTCAAAAGAAATGAAGACATTTGTTTTGTATGCAGCAGGTGACTCTGAGGCTTGGGACTGCATGGACATGTGCATGAGGAAAGATAATGAGAAAAATCCATCAAATTAGTTTTCTCACATCAGCATTCATGAAAGGCAGCGCTTCATAAAACCTTCACATCAACTAGTCACCATGACTCCTCAAGGACATTAAAAGAACAATGAACTTCCCAAAACAGGACAAAGGAAATTTTTTTGTTCAAAACAGCAACTCTGGGCCTTGACGCGCCATCACTCAGCTGAGACAATGAAACAATTAGGGGAGGCCCTCTCACATCTCGAATCCACCAATTTCAGACATGCTGAAATCTTCTGCCCATCACAGATGAAGATCGGAAAGGCCAAGCCAAGAATTATAAACTGACAATTTTCAGCAAGGAATCCACAGTGAAGCCAGCCAAATCCTGGCCGGCATTTGTCTCTAATTCGAAATAAATCCTATCGGGGAAAAAACCCCACCTCACCCTCCATATGTGGATGTCAGAGAACAGAAGAGATTAGCTGTTACTAAGAATAAGGCTGACGTGCGCTGTGACGACAGCTGGATAACAGGCACTGATAATTGCAACCCCCCAGTGTGAACTCTGAGCACTGCCTGAAGTCAGAAAAATGGCTTTTCCTATGGATAAACCTGGGCTGATCCCAGGCCCCTTCTGCATACACATCCCTGAGCCCAGCACATGCGTGAATCAATCTGGCATTTGGCATGAGAGATAAAGCTACAAATACAACACTGTTAAGAGGCTTTCCCTGAAGTTAAAATCTGCTTCTCTGAGGTGCTGCTCCCATTGTGACCAGTAACTGTCTGTGCCTGTAAAGTCCTTTTCAACTGTCTTACAATCTGGCATATTGCAACATTTGGGAGACTTTCTAAATGCATTATGCAATTTTGGCAGCAAATCCAAATGCAAATACCAGCAACCTAGACACATCTACTATTTTCTTCAGCTGGTCTGAAAAGTCATAGAAAGCAACACAGCAAATGAAAAGCACTGAGTAATGGGGTATTCTACAAGAAAACACCTGACTCTCCAGACCATTTCAGCTCCAAAAGAAGACACACCAAGATTTCAGTCGGGGATTGTTAAAATGAAGCCGCTCACCACTGGTACAGCTGAGATGGGGGTGTGAACTGTGTTGCTGACTGCTGCTGTGACAGCACCCCTGTGAGCTGGGCTCCACTGTGCAAGTGCTACACCAGGATCTGGTAATGTGCTGGAGAATCTCTCAGAGATAGATTCTGGCCTTGTTATCACTTCACATTTCCATTGCTGCAAGTTATGGGAACTCTTGCCTTGCTGGGCTTTCTGATCTGGACCAGCACCAAACTCCTGCTCTTCCCTCTCCTCCTGCTGCAGTAACTGGAGGATAACTTTCCTGACCACAGAGGACAGAAATAAATCCATCTTTGCACAAGCTTCTGCCCCTTACCTTGAAGTGGCTGTGCTGTGCTCCAGGCTGCTCTGAAAAATGCACTACATTGCTACAAACAGGAGAGAAAAATATTTTCAGCCAAATAGAAAGGTGGAGAGATCTCATTTTAGTTATCATTTTCCAGAAAGTTCTGAGTCCATTTCTTTTAAATACAAAGCAAAGGAGGAATAAAGAAGTTAAAATAAGTCTCTAGCTGGGAGTTTATTGCATGGTGCAGTGCCAGTTCAAAAAAGCTGTTTTGCTGTTGTTCATTGAATCCTAAAGCTATCCTCTTTTATCTAGACCTATCAAAACCTATAAGCTATGACTATTATGTAAGTTATATATGATGTTACACACTAGTAAAGTTTTACAGTAGGTCAGCATCAACAGCCCTGAACAGACCATGCAGTCACGCACAGCTTTATTTGTGCAAGAGATGGACCTGGTCCCTCTCTGTACCAGGAAAACTCGCTTTGAAGAAGGCTCTTCAGCCCACCTAGACTGTCAGACCATGCCCTAAAACCTCTCTGTTTCTGCTGTGAAAGACTGCAAGAGGCAGAGAGAGGTTTATAATGCCCACAAAATACCCTTTGCAGACACAGAATTCAGTTTTTTAGATTAGGTGATTAAAAAATTACATAAAAACAACTGCTTTTATACCCGTCTTCCTCATCACATCATCCTCATTCTTCTCCACTTCAAATCATATTGATTAAAAAAAAAAAAAGACAGACCCCAACAATGGGCATAAACACTATGGCCCTCCTATATAGCTCCCTCTCTTCCACAGCCCTGTGCTCTCCTGCCCCATGCTCACGAGCTGAGAAATGTTCTTGACATGTGGTGTAAAAATAACTCCACTGATGGCAGTGAATACCTTTTTCAACAGACACCTGTGCAAGGACTATCCCAGTTGTGAGAGCTCACCTGTTCTTTCCTCTGAATGGACTGTGTTTACCTGTCTTTACTACAAAAGTCCAGCAAGGAACAGGGTCAGCACTTCCCCTTTTCCTGCCTCAGCAGGTGAGCAGTAAGACATGTAATGAAGGATTAATCTGGACAAGGAGCTTTGCAGTGCAGCACGCTCTATTCCTCTTGATGAGACCAGAGGTAAATCCTGTTTTTCCTCCCACAAAGGGTATGCACCAGCTTTCAGGTTTTACTAAATTTCTTCAGCGCAGTCGGAAAATCGTTTGATGGAGAGACTCTTCCAGCAAAGTCCAGCCAGCTCTGGCAGCAAATACTCAGCATTATGTAAGACAAAAAGAACACGTTGTACCCTATCAGTTGTCATCCTCCTAATGAAAGCCTAGTAAATAGCATTTCTATTATATGATATACTGAGATATATACCTCTCCCTCTCAAAAAAAAAGTATATACACAGTAGTAACATTAATGAGTAAGCTAAAATGTATTAAATACCGCCCTACCACACAGGCAACCTGTAATTGCAAGAAACATGGTTTGGAGTACAAATTGGAGCAAAATTCATCCCAAACATCACAGATACTCAAGAAGCCACTTGCTTTGCAGTCTCTAAGATACTACAGGGGTTTCCTACCTTCAGTCAAAGTGTGGGGTGGGAAAGAGAAAGAAGAGCACAGGATTAAATTTAAATCTCCTAAATTGAGCCAAGGACAGAATTACCCATGACGGAACTTGGCTAAGACAGACGATCCTCTCTGCTGCTGTCTTTTGTAATCATCTTTCCTTTCTATCTTCTCTCAAAAATAGTATTAAAAATATAGGGAGAAGATCTGTTTTTCACCTGAAGATGAAAATATTTTCTGTGAAGTTCTCTAGAAATGAGTTTACACAATTTATGCATGGAACACACAGTTACTACTGACTGCACACTGGAAGTGCAGAGCACTGGCAGCCAAGGCTGTCACTGCAGGTACTTGTGCCTAGAGCTGCTTCTGCCACAGCACCTCATACTCTGACTCCATGTTCCATCTCCAGCTCCACCTGCCATGACCATGTCC